>SJYC01139317.1:0-29490 GCA_006408675.1 Madoqua kirkii
TTGGTTCCCTGACCTGGGATCAAACCCAAGCCCTGCACAGTAAAAGCATAGAGCCTTAACCACCAGTCCACCAGGGTCCTGATAGGCTATATCTCAAAACCTAGTTGGCTATTTGTGATTGGTTGCCTTTAGGTTTCAGTTTCCTAACACTGAGCCATTGACAGGCTTAGATTTCAGTTTGTTTACATAAGGCCCCATGGCATTAAAGCCACCTCAGTGTAATGGCCTCATTGAATTAATTTAACAGCTATGTTCAATTTCTCTTCATTAAAACAAATCAACCAAACAAAAACACCAAAACCAAACACCTGATAGGCTATATCTCAAAACCTAGTTGGCTATTTGTGATTGGTTGCCTTTAGGTTTCAGTTTCCTAACACTGAGCCATTGACAGGCTTAGATTTCAGTTTGTTTACATAAGGCCCCATGGCATTAAAGCCACCTCAGTGTAATGGCCTCATTGAATTAATTTAACAGCTATGTTCAATTTCTCTTCATTAAAACAAATCAACCAAACAAAAACACCAAAACCAAACTCTCAGATAAACTCCCTTCTCCCTACTTTCTTTCCTAACGTGTTGAATAGGTATTGAGAAAAGAGAGAGGTATGGCTTACGAGTATTTGTCACAACAGGAAAAGCCAGGGCGCTTGGCTGGGCCCTTGCCTCCTCTGCTCCCCCATTCACTGGGTGGTTCTGGGCCTCACTGGTTTCCAAAGCTGCAGCCTGCTAGTTAAAATGTGGCTCGTAACAGACCGGGCAATGCTCCCTAGGAACGCTGACCCTCTCCCTTGCAGACCTGGCCTCCTCTCGGTTCTTCCCAACTGACCCTCTGCTTCATCATCCATTGGCCTCCTGCCCTGGGATCTCCTGCAGCATCTGCACAGGGTTTTTGTTGTTGTTGTTGTTTTTAATCACCATCATCTCTCATTTGTTATGGTGCAATAGTCTTCAACTAGCATCTATGGTCTTCTCCAAGCTTTTTCTCTTTCTGAAATACACATATAATCACATCACTCCCTTCAAAACTTCTAAGAGCTTCCAGTTTGCTGCAGGATAAAGTTTAAACTCTAGTGTACTTAGTCTGATACATAAAAGTGAACAATTTGACTTCAATTAGCTTTTTAGCTTCATCTTTGCTCTGGCTTCCCACGCTTGTCTAACACATCATACCCTTTCATGCCTCTGAGTTTATGTATTCTTCTGTATAGAATTTTACTTTCTCTTCTTTCTTTAAGACTTAGCTCAAATGTGTCCCTGTAAAACAACCTTTTCTTTTTCTTTATTTTTGCATAGATCTGTAGTATGGCATGTAATAGCTTTTTAAGGAAGATAAAATATCTTAAACTTAAAAGCTGAAGGAAAATTGTGCAATTTTGTGTAATCCAATAAAGTATATACCAATTTGTATAATTCATTAAAGTACATAAGAATTTAAACCCAGATTAACTATAAATGGACTTCTTTGTGTACATGCAGCCGCCCCTGGTCATTAAAATAAACCCACATTGAGACTGAAATATTTAGATAATTTTTAAATAGGAAAAATCTAATAACTGACTTGTTAAAAGTGATTTTGGGACTTCTCTGGTGGTATGGTGGATAAGAATCCACCTGCCAATGCAGGAGATATGGATTTGATCCCTGGTCCAAGAAGATCCCACATGCCCCCGGGGCAACCAAGGCTGTGCGCCACAACTACCGCAGCTTATGTGCCCTAGAGCCCATGCTCCGCAACAAGAGAAGCCCCCTCAACAAGCTCATGCACTGCAACTGGACAGTAGCTCCCGCTTACGACAGTAGAGAAGAGCCCACACAGCAGCCAAGACCCAGCACCGCCAAAAATAAATCAATAAAAACTGTGTTTTAAAAAGTGCCTTTGGTTACAAGTAACTTAGCAACTGAACAATGACAGCAAACAAACTACTTCTCTGCAACAACAAGTAATAGTAGATGAACAAAAAACAGTTTTGTTTTTCTTACATAATGAGAAATCCAGAGCTGAGCAGTCCAGCACTGGTACAGCTGCTGAGAAATGCTGACAAGGACCAAATGTTTCTGCTCTACCTTCCTTAGCGTATGGGGTTTTTTTCTCATGCTTGTCCCCTCTTGTCCCCAACTGGCTGTTGCATCTCTAGGTCTCATGTCTGGTTTCTAGGTAGGAAAAAGAAGAAAGAGACAAAAGGGTTCTGCCAGTTGTAATTCTCCCTTTTCATGTGGAACTAAAACTTCCCTGGAAATCTCAAATGAGAGAGTTCTGCTTACACTGTATTGACTGGATCAAAGTCACATAGTTGCTTCTAGCAGCAAAAATGGCAAAAGAAATACAGTCATTGGGGGATTAGTTCTAGGACCTCTTTGGATACCAAAATCTGTGGATGCTGAATCCCTTGTACAAAATGGTGTAGTACTGGCATGTAATCTACCCACATCCTTCCTGACACTTTAAATCATCTCTGCCGCTGCTGCTGCTAAGTCATTTCAGTCGTGTCCGACTCTGTGTGACTGATGACTCATAAAACCTAATACATGTAAATGCTATGTTAACAGTTGTCCATACAATGTAAATGCTATGTAAGTAGTTGCCAACATGTGCCAAATTCAAGTTTTGCTTTTTGGGTCTTTCTAGAATCTTTTTCAGTTTCGAATATTTCCAATCTGAGGTTGGTTGAATCCATGGATGCTGAATCCACAGATACAGAACCCATAATACAGAAAGCCAATTTTATTTTGCTGTCTAGCCCCTATATTGGAAAAGGGCAGGAGAAGAGGACCTTTTGACTGGCTGATGGGCTATCAGTCCTAAAAGTCTATCACAGGGCTCCACTGGGTTAGATTATTCATATGATAAATTATGAAGAAGGATCTTGCTGAAAAATGGGGAAAGAAAATGGTGAACTATTAGGATATATTGGATCAAAAACCTCAGGTCTGGCCTTTGTTTCCTGGCCTTAAAGCTTTAGCAAAGAGATTACTCACATCCAAGTGACTTCTTTTTATGGCACTCCAGATGCTTCCTCAAGAACAGATTTTTAAAAAGTCTTTATTGAGATAATTCACAAACCATAAAGTTCATCCATTTACAGTGTACAATTCAATGGTGTTGTATATTCACAGAGTTATGCAACCACCACCCAAATCTAGGCTCAGAACATTTTTACTATCATAGAAAGTATCCCCTACCCAGCAGCAGTTACTCTTATTTCCACCCGCAGACTTGCAGGCCTAGGCAACCACTAATTTTCTTAGAGCAAAAAATTTTAAAAGAGTGATTTTCTGCTGGAAAGTCAGTAGGAACACTGTAAAAATGAGCTTTGGGGTAGGTAATTTCATTTAAATATGTCACAGAAGGCAATTCATCTGCTATAGTAGAGGGGTGTGTGTGTGTGTGTGTGTGTGTGTGTGTGTGAACTGATGCAGCATTGCACTCAGTGAAAGCAGAACTTATAAGCACCTCATCTCTTTTCTCATTTTGTCCTAAAGAATCATACTGTTTTCTAAATCTTGTCTTTCTTATATTTCAGCCTTTTTAAAAAAAAATAAAGATGAGATTTAGAAAAATATAAATTAGATATAAAGTTACAAAACTCATAATGCAAATGCAAAATCTCATTAATGGGAACAGTTTAATTAGAAAAACAAAACAAATCCAAACCTTAAGGCTTTGGGGGGGGCAAACATTTGCTGGCTGGAAGTACTAACTGAGCCAGGTGGCTTTTCTTGTCCCCTGGCATGGTACAGCCCATGTCCCTGTTTTTGTTATTTGCAAGAGATAATATCAGTTACCTACTGAAATGAAAATGAGCAAACGGGCCTAATACTCAGAGTAACTGCTTTCATTATTGTTTGTAGCATTCCCTCTAACTGTCATATCCTGCTCTGCTTAGTACCTGGTGTATCTAGATGAGAGAAGAAACAGGAAATGAAGCAGGTACTGAGCAAACAGCTATCACCTAAATGTTCTAGGCCAGGGCTTTCTGATCAGAGGTTTGAGGAACCGTGGAGAGAAACAGAAAATCTGTGACAGTACTGAGAAATGAAAAACCGTGCCTGAACAAAAGTGAGGAAACATTTCAATGAGACAGCTTTTGATACTGGGTTACGTTATACTTAAAGTAGAGATCTTACCCCTATCGCAATCAAACTATCAAGTTTCTTTTCCTCTTAGCTACTTTTCCGCTTTCATAATCGTCATTATAGCAGAAAGACATTTTGCACCACTTGCTGTTTAAAAAGTTCGCTTTCTGTTTATTTTTGTCTTATTTTTTTGAGATTTAAATAAATTAACAGCTAAGTGGATGCTTTAGTAACGAATAATTTCATCTCTGAAGGAAAGATAAATCCCTGTTTAAAAACCTTTTTCCAGTTTGAAAAGTTCATAGGACTTCTCTGGTGGTCCAGCCGTTAAGCTTCTGCACTCCACTGCAGGGGCAAGGGCTCAGATCCCTGATGGGGGAACTAAGCATGGGGGGGTCTGCATGCCACATGGCAAAGCCAGAAAAAAAGTTCATAAGTTGAAAGTAGTATTTCTGGTTTCTAGAACTGTACATGAAAAAGTGAAAGTGTTAGTCATTCAGTCGTGTCCGACTCTTTGTGATCCCATATACTAAAGGCCGCCAGGCTCCTCTATCCATGGAATTCTCCAGGTAAGAATACTGAAGTGGGTAGCCATTCCCTTCTCCAGGGGACCTCCAACCCAGTGATTCAAACTCCCACATGGCAGGCAGATTCTCGATCATCTGAGCCACTTTCTAGAATTGTACATGGGCTTCTTGATAAGCACACTTTTTAATTCTCTACTTTTTTATTTTGTTTATTAATATTAAATTTTTGAGGCATGCCAAGAGTAGAGAAAAATATAATAAAAAACCAAGTTTCAAATCTTGTTTAAGAAATGAAATATTACAAATATGATTGGTGCTTCTGTGTATCTTTCACCTAATGCTTTCCTCACTTTTCCCACAAAAGAAACAAATTCATACTTGAACTTGGTTTTTACTCTCAGACATGCCTTTGTAATTGTGATACATGTTCACGTAATTCCTATTAAAAACAAGACAACAGGCCCAAAGTGGAGTCACTAAGCTAAGTCCTCAGTCTCTGAAATGAGACTTAGTTCCCCTACAAATGAAATCTTAAATCAGTCAATTAAGAATCCCCTGATCAGCACTAGTTAGGTAATCTGAGACCCTTGTCATCTCTGAAAGGAAAAGTAACCTTGCAATAACCAATCTGCCTTTTTGCCAAGTACAATTTCCTTGTTCCTGCTCCCTTCCGCCTATAAAAATCATTTTGTGGAACATCTTGGAGCTCCTTTCTATCTGCTAGCATGGATATTGCCTGATTTGTGAATTATTGAATACAGTCAATAATATCTTTAAAATGTATTCAGTTGAATTTTGTTCTCAAATATCCCTAAACAAAATCAGGTTTTCTGCAATTTTAAACTTTTCAAAGTGAAAGAAGCGCTACAATACTGGCATAAGCTTTGTTTTGGGGAAGGCCAACGAGCTGAATCCTGCTTCCAGATCATTCCTGGCACCCAGTTCAGGGGTCAAGGAGTGATCAATGATCACATGCTCTTGTAGTTAACTTTATAGCTAATCAGTGCAGCTATTCCAATTATTTGAACAAAACATGCAATTTGGATTTATTCTTAATATCTGGAAATTTCTTTTCAAATATAATTTAGCTTTGTGAATATAAGTTGAAGTGAAAAACCTCTTTGCATGCTTTTGTACATTGGAATTTCATCAGTCTTTGAAGTAAAAATATGTATTTATTATTGCAAGAGGAATATGCCAGAATAATTCATGATGATTATAAAAGATATTAATTTTCCATGAAAATTATTAGATGTGTATGTAAATCCTTATGAAAATAATAAAAGTCAGAATAAGAGAGATTATATTATAATTTTAATAATCATGCAATTATTAAATAAATAAAATAATTAAATTAATTATTAAATGGATTAAATAGAATAATCTTTAATAACTGTTTAAAATTCTGTTTATATCATGAATTATTCAAGAAAGTGCCATTTGGGAAATTTCTTCTTTTTGTGAAGATAAATTTAAAGTGGAATGTCAATTTTGCTAACTCAAAATTTTACCAAAAGGGGAAAACTCCAAAATCACGTACAGCATCTATAATAAGTTGTTTTTGGTTTAGACATAGTAAAAATATAAAGTATATGAAGAAAAGAAAAAAATATTAGAGAAAAATTAGATAATCCCCAAATACCTTGCTTTTCTACTGACCTTAGCTAAAAAGATCTTAGTATTACACATAGGTAGATCAGTGACTACAGGAGCAAAATAGCTTCTGGAAGTGGTATCAGTTCATTTCAGTTCAGTTGCTCAGTCGTGTCCAACTCTTTGCGACCCCATGGACTACAGCACGCCAGGCCTCCCTGTCCATAACCAACTCCTGGAGCCTACTCAGACTCATGCCCATTGCATTGGTGATGCCATCCACCATCTTGTCCTCTGTCGTCCCTTCTCCTCTTGTCTTCAGTCTTTCCCAACATCAGGGCCTTTGCAAATGAGTCGGTTTTTCTCATCAGGTGGCCAAAGTATTGGAGTTTCAGCTTCAGCATAGTCCTTCCAATGAATATTCAGGACTGGTTTCCTTTAGGATGGACTGGTTTGATCTCCTTGCAGTCCAAGGGACTCTGAAGAGTCTTCTCCAACACCACAGTTCAAAAGCATCAATTCTTCAGCACTCAGCTTTCTTTATAGTCCAACTCTCACATCCATACGTGACTACTGGAAAAACCATAGCTTTGACTAGACAGTAAAAGTAAAGTAATGTCTCTGCTTTTTAATATGCTATCTAGGTTGGTCACAGCTTTTCTTTCAAGGAGCAAGCATCTTTTAATTTCATGACTGCAGTCACCATCTGCAGTGATTTTGGAGCCCCCTCTCAAAAAAACAGTCTCTCAGTGTTTCCATTGTTTCCCCATCTATTTGCCATGAAGTGATGGGACTGGATGCCATGATCTTAGTTTCCTGAATGTTGAGTTTTAAGTCAACGTTTTCACTCTCCTCTTTCACTTTCATCAAGAGGCTCTTTAGTTCTTCTTCACTTTCTGCCATAAGGGTAGAGTCATCTGCATGTCTGAGGTTATTGACATTTCTCCCGGCAATCTTGATTCCAGCTTATGCTTCTTCATCCAGCCCGGCATTTCGCATGATATACTTTGCATATAAGTTAAATAAGCAGGGTGACAGTATACAGCCTTGATGTACTCCTTTCCCAAATTGGAACCAGTGTGTTGTTCCATGTCCAGTTCTAACTATTACTTCTTGACCTGCATAGATTTCTCAAGGAGGCAGGTCAGATGGTCTGGTATTCCTATTTCTTTAAGACTTTTCCACAGCTTGCTGTGATCCACACAGTCAAAGGCTTTGGTGTAGTCAATATTTGCTTTTTTGATGATCCAGTGGATGTTGGCAATTTGATCTCTGGTTCCTCTGCCTTTTCTCAACCCAGCTTGAACATCTGGAAGTTCACAGTTCACGTACTGTTGAAGCCTGGCTTGGAGAATTTTGAGCATTACTTTGCTAGCGTGAGATGAGTGCAATTGTGCGGTAGTTTGAAATGGTATAGCCTGGATTTAAAACCAGGCAATCTGGCTCCAGAGTCCATGCTCTTGCTTCTTTATTCTTATCTTGCCCTAATAAGAATAAAAGAGCCAGGGTCTGCTCTAATATCCAGGTTATTTTAGTGCTGCACTGTATATCTTTGTTCTGATATCCTTGTCCATACATCAAATTATTTCCTTAAGAATATGTATATTTTCATTTATAATATGAAATCAAATTTGGAAGAAGCCATGTGGTTATGGAAAGGGCTTCAAGAATTTAACATTTTCAGTAATCCTATGAGAGAAGGGACCTATTATTACCGTTTGCTAAAGACCTATTATCTCACAATTAAATAGTCAAGGAGTCCTTTCTGAAATGTCAGAAAGGAGATCAAGATAATTAAACTGATTGCACCATCATAAGCACATCTACAAAATGGTATATATGAAGTGTTGTTTCCAAAAAGGAAAGCATGGTGCACAAATAATATGCTTGTATTATCAGGTTACTGTAGGCTACCTGCCTCTAAACTGAACAAACAGGTCTAGTAGACAAATTTTTTCCTGCTTTTTTTATTGTGTACAGTTCAGGACTATTTAAGAACAATCTGATGCCATGGTTGCCATGGTAAGTACTTTCCGTAAGAACTAAGTAATTGTTGGAAGCTGTTACAATTTACCATTATTTAGTTTCAGAGTGATTTAAATATTCTCACGTTCCCTCTTCATGTAAACATTTTGTCTGCATCAGAATTTCTTTTTTAAGAAAAGAAATGTCTTTCTCTGCAAAAGACATATCTCATTAAGGACTAAGACACAGTAATTATAGTGAAAATATGCACATCCCCCCACCCCCTGCCCAAAGAATATGGTCAGCTTGATTTTATGCTTTTTGATCTGCAGGACTTAGAGCATTGACTCCGACTTCACATTAAGGTTGTTTTAAACCAGGTAACAGATCTCAGTCCTCAACAGTTCAGGGGGGAAAAGCGGCCATCTTATCATAGAGGGAGAGTTTGGGAATGCTTACCTTATAGATTTGCTTTTTACCATCATAATGGAATCATAGTTCATTCAAACTTGAAAAGACAAAATTTTAAATGCAATTTTATAGCATAGATGAGTTGTGCAGCTGTGGTAACAGAATTTATTGCCAGATATGTGTGTCATGCTGCTAATTGATAACATGGTTCCCAAAGATATCAAGATAATAAAATATCCTTAAAAAGCAAAGGACTCAACACAAAAATGACATCAAGAACTTGAGCTGATACAAACGAGATTAAGGAACATGATGGGGAAAACTTTTGTTATAACTGTTGCTTATTCACTAAGTTGTGTACCAACTCTTTGAGACCCTTTGCCCTGATGTAGCCCACCATGTTCCTCTGTCCATGGGATTTTCCAGGCACAAATATGAGAGTGGGTTGCCATTTCCCTCTCTAGGATCTTGGGTCTTCCTGACCCAAGGATTGAACCTCCCTCTCCTGTGTCTTCTGCACTGCAGGCAGATTCTTTACCCACTAAGCCATTGGGGGAGCCCCATTGTTGTAACTAGGTACTCATAAAAATAGACAACTCCAAAGAGCCAAAAGTGTTCAGGTATATTTTAATCACAGGGTGAGAAACTTTCCATGTATCCTTCTAGGGCAACTCTTACGGGGTAGAAGTCCCTCAAAATACAAAACTTATTTTCAAAGATGATATTGGAAAGATGATATATGGAACAGCTGTTGTGGACTTGTTCTTTTTTCCTTTCTGTTCTAGGAGGAATAATAATCCTGCCCAGTAGTGAGTCGCCTGGATAGATGCTGATCTCCTTTTTCTCTGCCCTCTCTTCAGTCTCCCTCTCTCCCTTCCTCCTTCTCCTCTCCCTCTCTCTTCCTTCCTTTCTTCTTTCCTCCTTCCTTCCTCTTTCCTCTCTTCTTTTCTTTCTTTCTTTATATCCTCCTGTCCTCTCACCTTCTTTCCTTCTTTCTTTCTTCTTGCTTTCTCTTTTATTAGTAATGTGATATAACTTTAAGTCTGTGTGACTCAGTATTGGTCTGGGTGTTTCACATAGACAATTCTTATGCCCCTGATTGGGCTTCCCTCATAGCTCAGTTGGTAAAGAATCTGCCCACAATGCAGGAGACCCCAGTTCAATTCCTGGGTTGGGAAGATTAGAGACGGGATAGGCTACCACTTCAGTATTCTTGGGCTTCCTTTGTGGCTCAGTTGGTAAAGAATCCAATGTGGGAGACCTGGGTTTGATCTCTGGGTTGAGAAGATCCCCTGTAGAAGGGAAAGGCTACCCACTCTAGTACTCTGGCCTGGGAAATTCCATGGACTGCATAGTCCATGGGGTCCCAAAAAATCGGACATGACTGAGTGACTTTCACCAAAAAAAAAACAACAAAAAAACCCCAAACAACTCCCTAACTAGCTTCTGAAGAATAGGGACTAATTCCAAACAGAAAGCTCCTCAGTCTTTGACCCTGACAATTCTCCCTTGAGGCCTTCTAGAGTCCATTTTTTACAGTTTGCCTCAAAGCATTTTATCCCAAAATTCTTTACCAATGTACCACTATACTGTAATCTCTTTTATTAAAAAAACAAAACAAAACACAAAGCTGAGTTAAAAATACAAATAAATATAAAGTTTTCTCACCTCCCAGAATTGAGAGTGGTTGGGATTTTTTACAAATTTTAGTCTTTATGTATGTTTTTGTGTAAATAATAAAATATTCCCCAAAACATTAAGTACCTTGGATCCCCACCCATCATCACATTCCATCTCTGCCTCACCCTCTGTGCTTATCAACCATAAACTTGCTGTGAATCCTTTAAGTTCACTTTTCATATTTTTCACTGTCTTTATTCTGTATCATAAATGTTTTTATTCTTTTTTTTTTTTTGGTAAGGAATTCCTGGTATTGCCCTTGATCTTAGAACATCCAGTTTTCCCTGCTAGATGGAGATGAACCAGGAGGCGATTGTATCTCCCAGAGGCCAGCCCTTGCTGACTATGGTCTGTGAATCTCCTCCAGCCACCAGATTTAGTTGAGGGCATGCTCTCTCCTAGGTATGTCTTGACTTCTCCCTGCTACAATTCTATGTCTTGGTCCTTGATAACAGATTCATAGAAGAGCTCAAATAAACATATAATGTTGTACCTGACCACATTTGTGCCTTGTCTTGGGCTCTGTGACTAGAACTTTAACTTCGCTTTTGGTTTTCTGACTGATCTAATTTTCCTCTTGTTTGGCTGCCAGAAGCTCAGAACCAACATACAGTACAACCATATTAACAGGAAACTTGGCTTTGTGGCATGGCTTTTTGTTAACCACATTATGGCTTTATTTGCTAACCTTCATTTATCTTCTTTTTCTAAAAATATCCTATTTATTTATTCAAGAGTTTATTGTGGACCATTTAAAAATACTTATTTATTAAATAATTCAAATTCAATTCTTTATTATTGAATTTGTTACAATATTGTTTATGTTTCATGTTTTGACTTTTTGACCACAAGACATGTGGGATCTTAGTTCCCGATTAGGAATCAAAGCTGTACCTGCTGCTTTGGAAGGTGAAGTCTTAAACACGGGACTCAAGCAGCAAAGTCCCAAGCAGCAAAGTCCCACCTTTTGTCTTAATGTTCTTTATTTGTACATTTTTTACCCTGTGGAGTTTACAAAACTGTCCAAGATGAACCTCATTGTTGTAAATCGGGTGAACAAAACTCTAACAATCTGTTGTAGCAGGCAAGAGTTTTTATTATTTCTGATCCAGGAAAACTGAGTGATCTGACAGGTCGCCTCAAAAGAAAATTTATATTTAGGAAGATTAATTATTTCTTATACTGAGGTACACATTAAGTGTAGTAGATGTCCTTTTTTACTTTTATGAATAATTTATACATTTTCTTTAATAGTTAGATTTTGAAGGTATTAAATGAAATTCTAAATGAAACGATTTGGAGCCATGGTTTGAAAATATCTTTTTCTTTGAAGACCAAAAATAAAACCTTTGTGCTATCCACTTAAATACTTTCCTTCTCTCTCTGTTTTGAGGTAGAAGTGATGAAGAGTCTTTTCCTAGGGATTTTGGGGATCTGGAACTAACCTTAAGTAGGTGGTGTATGTAACCAATCTGCATGTATGGGGAATGCTATGGGCCTCTCCCGTTTCCATACCAGCCTCTTACCGTCTCTAAATCACAAGTATTAAGAGTTATGTTCCTTTTGGTCTTTAGAAAGTTTCTTGAAATGTGAATATCCCTTGGAAAAGAAAGTCATCTTATGAATTTATAAGCTTCCATGTTTGAAATTTGGCTGGGAAGAACAATATGAACAAGTATAAAACCGATAAGCTTGGAGAGGATACAGAGAGTTATAAAGCAGGAGAGAAAACTGCTTTTAATTCTCCCTAGGAGGAGCCCCTAGCAAAACTGAGAATAGTCCTCTCTTATAGTGGCTAAAATTTTAAGACTTTTCTTCCTTTCCTTTTCTTCTTTCTTTCCTTCTTCCCCAAATATGAAGTTCAAAAGGTTTTGGTTTAAAAAAAAAAAAAAAAAAAAAAGAATAGTCCTCTCTTATAGTGGCTAAAATTTTAAGACTTTTCTTCCTTTCCTTTTCTTCTTTCTTTCCTTCTTCCCCAAATATGAAGTTCAAAAGGTTTTGGTTTAAAAAAAAAAAAAAAAAAAAGAGAGAGAGAGAGAGAGATCTTGTAAGAATTGACCAAAGAGGGTAAAATCATTTACACAACACAGGAAATTTCTCATAAAGGAAATTTTCAGCAATTTTTTCCTTCAACGAGTCTCTATATTAGAATTTTTCTCTTCATAAATTCTTTAAATTGTTCCATAGAAAATTATACATATCTAAACTGTGGTTTCCCAAGACCATAAAGCTTCCTAAAATGAGATTATGCATCAGTAGTGATGGTACCTGCTTAAACAAATTCTTCTGTGGAATTGTCAGCACTGCTGATAGCTTTAGGGCCAAGCTTCTGCCACATTTTGTAAGACAACAACCAAGTATAGCATGACCTTGATAGATTCTACTCTTATTTTAGCAAAACCACATTCTGCTTTGAGAAAGGTCAAGCTCAGAGCAAGGGTATAGCTTCTTCCTTACTTATCATTCATGAACTTGTCGCCTATTTATTATACAGTAAAGACAAAAGGGAAATTTGCTTAATCTAGATACTTTATAATTTTATCTCCAAGTGCCTAATGTTCTGAGCCAATTATTCTTGGATTTATCATGATATTTCCTGAAGATTGATGCTAAATCTTATTATTTTAATAAGTTATTGACTACTCATTTTTTTAATTAAAAAAAATTAAAATAACTAAAAATTTGTGTTTCCTTTCTAGGTCTCTGAAAAACTATGTGTCTCCTACTATGCCTCACCTTTTCAGTCAAACAATGTCTGATGTATTTATTGGTCTCAAAATTGAGCCCAATTTCACCAAGCAAAAGCCCTAAAAAATGATTTCTTTTGGTAGTACAGATTAGATACTAAGTTTGAAGGTCCAAATAGATGTTTTGGCAGTGAAGATGTAGGATAGAAGAGTGAGAGTTGGTCAGATTAAACGCATTCAGCTTAATCTTCAGGAATATTGTGGTAATGAATGGGACTTCTTGGGAGACATTTGTCCTTGGGATGTGGTGACCACCTGTTTAAAATATTGCCTGAAGTTGTATAGAAATTCAGCACTAAGTCAAGCTTAAAAACAGTCCATTATGGCTGAATTAAATGTATGAAACTCACTTTCCCAAACCTTGCTTGTGTTCAGTTGCTAAGTTCTGTCCAACTCTTTGGGACCCCATGGACGGTAGCCTGCCAGGCTCCTTTGCTCATGGGATTTCCCAGCCAAGAACAGTGGAGTGGGTTGCCATTTCCTTCTCCAGGAGAAATCTACCTGACCCAGAGATCAAATTGCTGTCTCTTGTATTGTCAGGCAGATTCTTTTACCACTGAGCCACCAGGGAAGCACTTTCCCAAACTTTAGCAAGTAACTAAAACCTTCATTGTTGCCAAATGAAGCAGCAAGATAAGCAAAGATGAATACTTTAATGTGACCCCAGACTTGTCATTTAAACTCTTTGCTTGAGTTGTCTCATCTTGGCAGACTTAAGTTCAAAAGCTGGGCCAGATGACAGTTAGTAAAACTTCTATTTTAAAAGTAATCATGAGTGGACTTTCCTGGTGGTCCAGTGGTTAAGACTCTCTGAACTGCTAATGCAGAGGCTGGAGGTTTGATCCCTGAATGGAGAATTAAGATCCAACATGCTGCGTGGCTCCACCAAAAGATTAAAACAAACAAAAAGTAAGCGTGGGAATTCCCTGGTAGCCCAGTAGTTAGGACTTGGCACTTTTACTCCCAGGGTCTGGGTTTAATCCCTGGTTGTGAAACTAAGATCCTACAAGCTTCAGGGTACAGCCAGAAAAGAAAAAAGTCACACTCATTGTAACAAAACAAAATAAAGAACTGAAAAATGCAGAAAAGGATTAAGAAGAATATAGTGGTAACCCATATAAACCATAATCTCACATGCATTGATAGATTAATCAGTGTTGACATAAGCTTCTTTTTTTTTGATAATTGAAATGCATACAATTTTGTGTATATACTGCTTTTTGAGGGGTAAAAGTTTTGAGATTTGTTGTCCTTCACAAAAGAAGCTTGGGACAAATGGAAAGGTAGACTGTGTTCGTGGGTAGAAAGACTTAAAGGCATGACGATGTTAGCCCATTAGGGCCTGGCAGTATTCTTCAAAATTGTAAGTGGGTATACATTTGGATCCAGCATTCTACTTTTAATAATGATCCTAGAAATAGATTCTAAGAAATAGTATTCAATGCAACATTCTTTTTGGGTAATAGTGAACAGTTGGAAACAGCGTAAATGTCAATTAGTGTAAGCCTTGTTAAATAATAGATAGTTACACTTTGGAATATTACACAGTTACTAAAAAGAATGAGTACATGCTTTTTGTATTGATTTAGAAAGATCTTCAAGATACATTAAATGAAAAAATCAAGCTGCTGGGAAAATGTATATAGTATTTTATTATTCATATAACAATGTAAGAGGACAAAGAATACACATTGTCTTCTACCCGAAACAATTCTTTGTAAGTCTAAACAAGAAACTTCTAAAATCAATAACTTGTGCTATGGTTAGGGCTGCAAACCAAAGATTTGGGACTGAGTGGGAGTGAGACTCTCTACTGTGTACATTTTTATACTTGTTTGATGTTCGGACAATGTGAATATATTATTAACGTTAAAATAGAAATAAGAATTGCTATCTTTTGTTTGTTTATACATACTTATACACATCTAGATGTGTATAAGAGACAGATATTTATCTGATTGATTTATATGAATTTTATATAATACTGATGCTTTAACCTTATTATTTATGTATTTTCAAATTTTAACTTAATGATTTTTAAAATGAACTCAGAAAAAAAGATCAGATGACCTTCTAAATTAAAAATATAAAGATACTCAAACAAAATAATATATGTAGCACATTTTTACAATATAAAACTTTGTAATAAATTGAACACCTCTGTATTCCCATTCAATTTGAGAAATCAATATTTTTGATAACACCTGTATGAAATTTTCCAGTCTTATCCTTCCTAAGTCCTGGGGTTGTCAAAGTTTGAATCTTGGTTCTTACATTTTAAAGTTGTTTTACCAGGTAATCCCTAAATAATATACTGCATGATTTTGTCTGTTTTCAACTTCTTTTTTATCAATGTAGTCATACTGTATTCATGTTTCTATAACTTGTTACAATGCCAGTTCTATTATATATTAGATTTCCATGTGTAAATCTATTTCTGTGTTACCTAATCTATTCTGTTGGTCTATTTGTTTCTGAGTTAACATCACAAAACTTTACAATAAATCTTTTTTTTTTTTAACTTCTACTTATCTATCTTATTTCTGGCTGTTCTGGGTCATTTCTTCCTCCAGGAGATCTTTCCAACACAGGGATGGAACCCAGGTCTCCTGCATTGAGGGCAGACAATTCACCACCTGAGCCACCAGCGAAGCCGTGTCTCTGCTGCTGCTGGTGGGCTTTCTCTGACTGTGGAGAGTGGGGGCTACCCTCTCACTATGGTGCACAGGCTTCTCATTGCAGTGGCTTCCGTTGCAGAGCACAGTCTACAGGGTCAAGGGCTTCAGTAGTTGTGGCACATGGGCCCAGTCTGCGGCTCCTGGGCTCTAGAGCACAGGCTCAATAGTTGTGGCACACAGGATCCTCCTGGATCAAGGATCAAACCCGTGTTCTGCATTGGCAGGTGGATTCTTTACCAGTGAACCACAAGGGAAGCCCCTGCTATGACTTTAACAATGTAGAAATCTAGTAGATATTGTTTCCTTCCTTCAGATTAACATGGTAGTTAAGAATTCTGGCTCTGGAGTCAGAAAGACCATGGTTCTAATCTAACCTCAAGGGCTGGAGAATCATGTTTATATTATGGGACTGCCTGACTGGACATATTTGATTGGTTCAGAGGAGAAGAAGACAAGGTTAATTGGATGTCCTCTTCTAATGTTTAGAATTATGACCACTTGAATTTAGAACAAGTAAACTTGCAGGCTGGGGGTCAACTATACTTGGACATGGACACATGGAGAAGTAGAGCAAATGCCTGGGGCATACAAAAGAATGAGACAGAGGAAGAAGATACGCAGAGAAAGAAGCAAAAAACCTTGAGGAAGGAAGATGATATTAAGGAAGAAAGAGAGGTGAGGATGAACCACAAAAAGTACGCTCATATGAATTCCAGGCATATGTACTGCCTCTAACAGATTTCCATTTCTTAATTCAAGTCCATCTTGGTGCCTGGTGTTATTTCCTGACTCTTGGGTCCCTGGTAACAACCCTGTTCTTAAATTTCTTTTTTGTGTAGGAGGGAGAGTTTTATTTAGCTCAAATCTTACTTGTTTCCATAGTGGCTTTTTTTTTTCTTTCTTTCTTTTTTGGTTTACATTCCTACCAACAGTGCACAAGGATTCTCTTCTGCATATCCTTGTCCCTACTTGTAATCTCTTGTCATTTTGATAACCATTCTAATAGGTATGGTATCTCAGTGTGGTTTTGATTTGCATTTCTCTGATGATGTTCAGCATCTTTTCATGTATTTCTTAGTTATTTGCATTTTTTTAATGTCTATTCAGATCTCCTGCCCATTTCAAACAATTTTTGGATAGGCTATTGAGTTATGTTAGTTCCTTTTATTTTTTGGATATTAACGCCTTATTAGATGATGGTTTGCAAGTATTTTCTCTATAAATTGCCTTTTCATTTTGTTGATTGCTTCTTTTGCTCTGCAAAAACATTTTAGTTTGATGTAGTACCACTTGTTTATTTTTGCTTCTGTTGCGTGGCTTTTGGTGTCATCCCTCAAAAATCATTGCCAAGACCAATGTTAAAGAGATTTGTCCTTATGTTTTCTTCTAGAAGTTTTCTGGTTTCAGGTTTTGTCTTTAAGTCTTTAATCTGCATAGCCATTCCTTTCTCCAGGAAGTCTTTAATTTATTTCAAGTTAATTTAATGACTGGTGGAAGATACAAATCCAACCTCATTCTTTTTCATGAGATTATCCAGTTTTCTGGGCTTCCCAGGTAGTGGTAAAGAACTGGCCTGCCAAATCAGGAAAGATAGAGATGCATGTTTGATCCCTGGGTTTGGAAGATCCCCTGGAGAAGGACATGGCAATCCACTCCAGTATCCTTGTCTGGAGAATCCCGTGGACAGAGGAACCTGGCAGACCATAGGGTTACAGACTCAGACACAACAGACGTTACTTAGCATACATGCATTCAGTTTTCCAATATCATTTATTGAAGAGACTATCCTTTCCCCATTGACTGTTCTTGGTTCCTTTGTAAATTATTAGTTGCTGGTGGGTATGTGCGTGCTAAGTCGTTTTAGTCATGTCTGACTCTTTGCGACCTCATTAACTGCAGCCTGACAGGCTACTCTGTCCATGGGATTCTCCAGGCAAGAATACTGGAGTGGGTTGCCATGTTCCCCTCTAGGGAATCTTCCCAACTCAGGGATCAAACCAGCATCTCTTATTTCTCCCCCATTGGCAGGCAGGTTCTTTACTACTAGCACCACATGTGAAGTCCGTTAGTTGACCATATATATATGATTTTGGGGGGAAGGAGACTCTTGATTTTGTTCCATTGTCCATTTTTATGGTAGTAGCACACTCTTTTGATTACTATAACTTTGTGATATCATTTGAAATCAGAATGTGTGATTTCTCCAGCTTTGTTCTTTCCAGGATTGCTTTGGCTTTTGAAGATATTTTGTGGTTTATGCAAATTTTTGATTATTTGTTCTATTTCTATGAAAAATGTCAATGAAATATTGATGGAGATTGCATTGAAGCTACAGATGGCTTTGGGTAGTATGGATTTTAATAATATTAATTTTTTGATCCATGAACACAGGATATCTTTTCATTTAATTGTGTCTTTCAATTTCTTTCATCAAAGTCTTATAGTTTTCAGTGTATAGATCTTTCACTTCTTTGGCTAAATGTATTACTAACTATTTTATTCTTTTTAATGCTTTTAGAAGTGAGATTTTTTTTCATTTCTTTTTCAGATATTCTGTTGTTGGTATATAGAAAGGCAACTGATTTTTGTATAATTTTATAACCTGAACACATCATTTTTCCAAAGGTGTAACAATCATTATTTAAAACAGTATTTCATGTTATATATAATACACAAAACACACTCAAATTGTTTTTTAAAAAAATGTTGCTATGACCATGTAAAGCTGGCAGTGCTCTGTGGGACCTTACAGAATTCAGCAGGTGGCCCTAGATGGCATGGCTCATAGTTTCATTGAGTTAAACACTCATGTGATTAGATTGATTAGTTTTTTCTAATTTTGGTTTTCAGTCTGTCTACCCTCTGATAGAGAAGGATAAGAGCTTATGGAGGCTTCCTGATGGACATATGCATTTAAACATTTACACATTATATAATGGGTTAGCCAAACAGTTCATTTGGGATCTTCTGTAAGCTCTTGTGGAAAAGCCCAGGTGAACTTTTTGGACCACTCAATGTATATAGCTGCATAGCACATGTCTGGCACTTATTTTGGTGTATATCTAACTAGTAACTGCCCTGTAAACTAGTCTTTTACTTCTGTAAGTACCCAAATATAAGGGAACATTTAAAAATATTTCCAGTTAACTCAGTTAAATTTAAGAACAGAAAACTCCAAGATGAAAGCATTCTGATTATTCCCTATTTTCGTAAAGGCAACTCCATTCATGTATGTCTTTCCTCTGACCTTACAAGTAGCTTTTTGGGGTCAAATGTAATGTTGATAGTTTGATTACATGTTGTGCTGTTGATTTAAAGAGATGTTTCTATTGTAACACTGACTAGAAATGCAAGGCCTTTGCAGATCCTATTTGCAGAGTGTAGAATTAGGATAATACTGTCCAGTCTGATATTCTTACTTTTCTTGTTTATCTTTTTGCTCATCTCTTTGTAAGCACAAGTGAGGATGCATAAATATGAGCAAATACATTCTCAGCGAAGTCAATGTTCACTAGTTCCCCATTATTTATTTCCTGTCCTACAGGCTGTAAGCTCTATTGATCCCTACTCTTAGCCAGCATCTAATCTCATAACCTTTAAGACTCCGAAAGTGGAGACACTCAAAATCTATATTGAATTTCAATTCTTTCCAAAGGCTTTTCTAAGGAGAACAGCATGAAGCAGTGATTCTTTCTTCAGAACTGATAATTGGTTTCTAGCCCAGTTCCTAGCAACTCCATGATCCTGAGTCATTTGACCATTCTGTTCTTTAATTTCTTCATGCACAGAATGTGGAACTTAATGAATTGATTCCATGGATATTTTCCTTGTTGATAATTCATAAGTCAGTAAAATTCAGTATATTGATATTTTATTGCATACACTAAATTATATAAAATGTTTAGAAAACTAAAACTCTAAGATTGATATTTAATATAGATATGCAAGTATTTATACTACTACTAAATCACTCAGTCGTGTCCATCTCTGTGTGACCCCATAGACGGCAGCCCACCAGGCTCCCCCATCCCTGAGATTCTCCAGGCAAGAACATTGGAGTGGGTTGCCATTTCCTTCTCCAATGCATGAAAGTGAAAAGTGAAAGTGAAGTTACTCAGTCATGTTTGACTCTTTGCAAGTATTTATGTATGTATATATATAATAAATTACATTTATATAAGCACACACATATATATAAATGTAAGAAAATTATTCTCATTCTCAAGTGTTAAAAAGAAGAGGGACATCCCAGGCTTTCCAGTGGCTAGGACTTCATGATTTCATTGCTAGGGGTCTGGGTTCAGTCTCTGGTCAGGGAACTAAGATCCTGCAAAGCATGCAGAACAGCCAAAGTTAAGTAAATAAATAAATATAAGAGAAAAAATAGATATATCAGATTATTTTATCTGTAAATAATACTAATGGCAAAAACACACTTGATTTGAATCATTTGGTTTGAATTAGTTAACTGTGTCATAACTTATTATTTGTTGTTTTTTTTTTTAATTTTATTTTTACTTTACTCTACTTTACAGTACTGTATTGGTTTTGCCATACATTGACATGAATCAGCCATGGGTGTACACGAGCTCCCAATCCTGAAAACCTCCTCCCACCTCCCACCCCATATCATCTCTCTGAATCATCCCCGTGCACCAGTCTCAAGCATCCTGTAACCTGTATCAAACATAGACTGGCACTTCATTTTTTACATGATAATATATATGGTTCAATGCCATTTTCCCAAGTCATCCTACCCTCTCCTTCTCCCTCAGAGGCCAAAAGTCCATTCTATACCTCTGTGTCTCTTTTGTTGTCTCACATACAGGGTCATCATTACTATCTTTCTAAATTCTATATATATGTGTCAGTATACTGTATTGGTGTTTTTCTTTCTGGTTTACTTCACTCTGTATAATCGGCTCCAGTTTCATCCATCTCATTAGAACTGATTTAAATTTATTCTTTTTTAGGGCTGAGTAATACTCCATTGTGTATATGTACCACTGCTTTCTTACCCATTCATCTGCTGATGGACATCTGGGTTGTTTCCATGTCCTGGCAATTATACACAATGCTGCAGTGAACATTGGGGTACATGTGTCTCTTTCAATTCTGGTTTCCTCAGTGTGTATGCCCAGCAATGGGATTGCTGGGTCATAAGGCAGTTCTATTTACAATTTTTTAAGGAATCTCCACACTGTTTTCCATAATGGCTGTACTAGTTTGCATTCCCACCAACAATGTAAGAGGGTTCCCTTTTCTCCACATCCTCTCCAGCATTTATTGCTTGTAGATTTTTGGATCGCAGCCATTCTGACTGGTGTGAAGTGGTACCTCATTGTGGTCTTGATTTGCATTTCTCTGATAATGAGTGATGTTGAGCATCTTTTCATGTGTTTGTTAGCCATCCGTATGTCTTCTTTGGAGAAATGCCTGTTTAGATCTTTGGCCCATTTTTTGATTGGATCATTTGTTTTTCTGGAGTTGAGGTGCATAAGTTGCTTGTATATCTTTGAGATTAGTTGTTTGTCAGTTGCTTCATTTGCTATTGTTTTCTCCCATTCAGAAGGCTGTCTTTTCACCTTACTTATAGTTTCCTTTGTTGTGCAGAAGCTTTTAATTTTAATTAGGTCCCATTTGTTTATTTTTGCTTTTATTTCCAGTATACTGGGAGGTGGATCATAGAGGATCCTGCTGCGATTTATGTTGGAGAGTGTTTTGCCTATGTTCTTCTCTAGAAGTTTTATAGTTTCTGGTCTTACGTTTAGATCTTTAATTCATTTTGAGTTTATTTTTGTGTGTGGTGTTAGAAAGTGATCTAGTTTCACTCTTTTACAAGTGGTTGACCAGTTTTCCCAGCACCACTTGTTAAAGAGATTGTCTTTAATCCATTGTATATTCTTGCCTCCTTTGTCGAAGATAAGGTATCCATAGGTATGTGGATTTATTTCTGGGCTTTCTATTTTGTTCCATTGATCTATATTTCTGTCTTTGTGCCAGTACCATACTGTCTTAATGACTGTGGCTTTGTAGTAGAGCCTGAAGTCAGGCAAGTTGATTCTTCCAGTTTCATTCTTCTTTCTCAAGATTGCTTTTGCTATTCGAGGTTTTCTATATTTCCATACAAATCTTGAAATTATTTGTTCTAATTCTGTTGAATTTTACTGTTACATATTTTTAGCACTGTTTGAATAATTAAACTCATATTTAAATTTAGATAATCAAAATTCCTAATTCTACTTGGCTGACAAGGTCAATTTTACATTATCCAAATTGTAAATGAATTCAACAAGAAATACACATGGTAGACGATGCTCTGTTTTTTTATAGCTTAAGGCTAGCATTTTCTATTGCTATAGTCCATATTACATATTTACTTAGTTCTCTCTGTCTTTAAAAAAAATCTAAACTTGCCTCCCAAGGAGAGATTAGAGGCAAAGTCAGCTCCATAATCTGTGAGACCCAGCACAAAATTAAAATATGGGGCCTTTGTTCAGAAAGAGGAAATGGTGCTAAGAAGTAAAGCTTCTCTCTCCCCCTTTTCTTCTGCACCATTTATCTTTGTTAGTCATGGCACTTCTTTTCATTAACTAGTTTAGTCATTTGCATTTAAATTTTTAAAAGAATTAATATAAATTTGCTTTATATTTATATTGAACAAGAATGGTGTCAAGTGCAAAAATGAACATTAAGTAGTACACAGACTCACCAAAATTACCAGTTTCTATTTTGAGGCTTGTAGCTTGCATGTGTGTTTCACTCTTGCCAAAATAGTGTAAACAATGTGCAAAAGTAACATCACTATTTTTATCTAACATCTTGCAATATTCACATTTTGTGGACATTTTCTACCTTTGACTGATAAGTAAGGTAGAACTGATTGAAAAGTTAGTGTGGGCCAGCCTCTCCCAGTTCATCCCTATCTTCACTTTCTTTGTAAGTGGCTGGCTGATACTAGAAGGTAACACAGGTGAACCCATGGATTTACTTGATTCGTCCTCATAATTTTTGGTACGTTTTAATTATTTAGTAGGGCTTTCCTGGTGGCTCAGTGATAAAGAATCCACATGCAATGCTGAAGACCACCGGCAATTCAAGAGATGGTGGTCCAATCCTTGCGTTGGGAAGACTCCCTGGAGTAGGAAATGGAAACCCACTCCAGCATTCTTGCCTGGAAAACCCCATGGACAGAGGAGCCTGGCAGTCTAGAGTCCATGGGGTCACAAAGAGTTGGACATGGCTAAGTGACTAAACCACCACACACCTTAATTATTTAGCAATTGTTTCAAATAAATGAATAATGAAAATTTTTATAGAACTAGTTAAGTCTTCTCTACCAGGAAGCTTACTCTAAAGTGAAGACAAATGATGTGGAAGGAATGGCAAAACTATCTTGTCATACATATAGGTATTTATTTATTAAGGTGAGAAAACCGATGCTAATGTACCTTCTTCTTTACAAGAAAAGATCTTTCAGATTTTATTTCAGATTCATATTCTAGCCACTCATCCAAACATGCAGAAAGTATGGGTTTTCACCACTCAAGGTCTGAACCCAAAGCCTGTACCCAAAGAGAAATGGGAAAAGAGATTCTTGAACCTAAGTGAAACACCTTCTCTCCGTCCTTTTGTTAGGCGTAGATTTTGGAAAAAGAGTCAAGATGATGGGGGTTCAGAGGTCATTTATTTTGACAGAAGTATACACAGTTCCAGAAATCCTGAAAAAAAAAAAAAAAACAACAAAAACCTTCCTGTCACTAGTTTTAGTTACCAAACCCAGTCTCATGAGCAGAGTCTCCTCCTCCTCCTGGTTATGTATGTATGGCTTATCCCAGCCCCCTCCAAACTCAGAAAGTCAGTCAACTGTAAGAACCACTGTAGAGCCTTGAGCTAGCATGGCATATGGGCAACGCATCCTTCAACAGTGAACCAAAAGTGATGATGGAAAGAGAATGCTGCAGCCACGTGCTGTCTGTTCAGCTCAACCTTTGTCCTGCTCCTGAGGGGCTTCATTGAAAGGTATTTACATTTTAGATAGTTCTGCATTATTGACTATGCCAAAGCCTTTGACTGTGTGGATCACAATATACTATGGAAATCTCAAAGTGTCGGACATGACTGAGTGATTGAACTTAACTGATACTAAGTATGCAGGCGGTCAGTTTGAAAAGAGAGAAAGAGATCAGTTAAGGTGTCAGCCTGAAAAAGGAGAAACACATTTGTCAAAATGGAAAGGCAAAGATAAATCTATGGCATCTCTGGTCTTTAAAATGCTGAGGCTGAGAGGAAACTGCAGTGAGAGCTGGTGAACATGGAGACACCATCCACCTTTCCCACTAGGAAATTAGGGTAACGACAGGTTAAGAGGGATTGGTCTCTTCATGTTTCATTCAGTCTGCCTGATTTACACTTTTTAAACGTCCCTTGAAGTTTTTTTTTTTTTTTGAATAGAGAAAAATCAAGATGTATTTGCTATATTAAGCACACTTCACTTAGCAGAGAAAATTTTCCAGGACATTGTACCTCAAGTGTATAATCATTCATTCTCTGAAAACAGTCATTATAAACAAAACTATGTCTTTGTAACCAGAGTCTCTCTTGAAAGGATGCTTGATCTATCATAAATATAGCTAAATTGGCCAGAGTTGAATCACAACTATATCCACATTAGCCTCTGGGCTTTAGGTCTTTATCTTGAAATCTACTTCTGTACGTATAACATGGCAAGAGGGAGCAGGGCAGGCCAAACTTGATCAAACATTTCATGAGCCTCAATGTCTCTCATTTTTCCTAGAATTCTATTAGCTTGAGCACTATCACATATTTATCTCCTACAAAATCCCCAAGTAGACAATGTACTTACAATGCTGCTGGAGTTTTTTTCTTCCTGTGGGGCATGCATGTGTGTGTAAGTGCCAGGCACAAACTGAAGGATCTTCTTCATTCTCCTGTGATTGTAAATTTTTCATTCTCTAGCCAAAAAAAAAGTTTTCAAGAAAAAAAAAATACTGGGCAAAACCAACTCACAAAAATGTATAAATGTCTGAGAAAGTTGTCAATATAGTAATATAATAAGTTAATATCAATTTCCAAACTTATGCCTGGGTAGACAGTAGCGATAGAATTGTGAACAAGTTTGACCTAGATTCAGGTCTCATGTAACACAAACAAAATTGTTTACATTGCCAAAGAAATGCTAAATGTGAAAATTCAGACACCAGCTTGAGAAAAAGTAGTTTTTATGTATTACTAAAGAAAAATCATGCCTTATTTTCACAAGGCACTTTGACACCTAGTCTCTTAGAATAGTGCAGTTAATAATTGTGTGCGTCATATGAGCTCCTGACACATTCCTGTACCTCATATGTGCTCTAACAAAGGATCTTCCTGAGAGAGTCCAGTAAGATATAAAATAATCATTCATAGATCCGTGTTTCCTACTTTAAATTTCAATGACCATTCAATTCTATGATTTTGCAAAATAACAAAATGAGCCAGAGGAATCCTGGAATCCAGATGCTCTGGTTGGTTAGGATGTTCTGCGAAACCAAACTTATTCTGAAACTTGATATATTATGTGGAATCCATAGGAGAATGCAAAGCAAAGAGGAACTGTAAGGCAGCTTTTGTTAATATCACAAAGTTGAGGTCCATAGGTAAAATAATGATACAAAGAAACTGGAGTGTTTTCCATCTTTTGAGGATTGAGGACACAATTTCTGATTCACTACTGAGAAGATAAAATTTTGTTTTCTTTGACTCTTGAAAAAGACAAAGCAAGTTCAAAAAGTTATACTTAAACATGGGAAGGGTTATCAAGATGTAGCGTGTAAAGGAGGGAGACAGAACAAAATTTTTGGTAGCTTTACAAGAAAGATTGAGTAACTTAAAAATTCATCAGTTTCTTAAGGACAAAAATGATTAGCCTTTTGTACAGGTTAAAAACTATAAAGAATTGAACAGATGGAACTCTGACTTTTCCTTCTTTAAAAATGTTAACAGAATAAAATTTAAATAAGGTCAAATAGCAACTGGAGGGGTAATTCAGTTACAAAACTTGCTGAAGTAGATAAAATCCATGAAGCTAGTTAAATTAATATTGATATTGATATAAAAACAAATAAAGTGTTTTAAACAGTAAGAAATATTGTACTCTCCCTTTCTCTATTTCCCACTTTCTCTGAACAAGTAACTAAAGCTTGTTCCAAATTCACTGAGTATGCAAACACGTATGTCTTTTTCTGGAAGAAGCAGTTTCTTTCACTGATTTTCTGGATAACAGAGCATCCCTCTCTCTGCAGAGAGCAATGGAGGAGCACAATGTTTGGGGGATGATTTGTTAGATCTATAGGACATACTGCCTCAATTTGTGGAATGAAATCTTTTGCCAGCAGAAAAGTGGTAGAGAGAGTCAAGTGGGCGAGATTTAAGGAATCCATGACTGAATGGAGACAGAAACAGCTACCCGCTCCAGTATTCTAGCCTGGAGAACTCCATGGACTGTATGGTCCATGGGATTGCAAAGAGTCAGACACAACTCAGAGACTGAGCTGAACTGAAGTGTCACAATGTGCCCTAGAACCTTGTGTTTCATTAGGGAAACTGGATTAAACAGTCGTTGTGCTGGAGGCCTCATATCTGTTCCCCATATCCTGTGGTCTTTGGTCTACATTAATCAAACATTTTAGAGAAATGTGAGATCATATTAAATTCCCCAAACCATCAAGGGCCACTGAAAATCTCACTTCTGTGGCTTGGGAACTTCTGCTAAATTATTTAAATTGTATTCCAAAGTAAATTTGCCCTTGGTGATATGGGGTCTCCGCAGGTGTTGGGATTTTTCTGCTGTTAGACTCAGATCACTTCTTAAATATAAACTGACTTCTTTCTACTTAGAAAATAGAAAATAAATTAGAATTGTATAAGCTTGGGATTGAACATCAGTTTCAAAAATAACTAGACTTTTAACTTTAGAATCTTAATTAGCAAAAATGGAATTTATTTTCTAAACTTCTTTGTATAAAATACCATGATTGTCACCACCACCATCAACATCACCACCATCATTATCATCACCACCACCATCATCACCATCGTCATTATTACCACCATCCTCATTACCATGACTTGATATCATAGTTAAGAGCAGTTTCAAATGTCAAATATAAATTGCTTGGCACCAGGATAGATTTTAATTCTAAGACCTATTCTGAGTCTTATCCTTCTGAGAAGTGCTTTTACTTTCTAATCTCCATTTCCTTCTTGTCCCCATTTTTTAAAAAACCCCTCGTATTTTACAAAGCTTGTTTTATTTGTTTTGTTAAACAACGTTTAGAAGAATGTTCCCACAGAGAAAAGACAGTCTTAAAGTACAGTGGATGTAAGCCTGGGTGAAGACTGAAGGAGACCATGTGTTACTTGACTGGCAGGCCCATTCTTTCCGGAACAACGGCTGTGCGGATGCCATCTCTTCTTTTGCTTGTACACTTCATACTCACTCAATTCATCTTTGTTTGGATGAGAGGCGGGAAAAGTATATTTTGTTTGAGCTATTGCGTTTGGGCATTCTTCTATAATGTAGAGGTTTTCTTTTTCTCTACCCTCAATCCTGAATTTTTTACTTCTCAAAAATAAACTTAAAGCTTCCAAACTTCCTGAGGATTTCAATTTGAACTATTTTCTATCTCCTCAAAATGAATGGTCACTATTGACAAAAAAAAAAAAAAAAAAAGAAATGAGGAATTTCTCCTTCACATCTCCCAGTGACTTTTAGATTGAGAAACTGGTACCTGAATAATGTGATTTAGATTTAGATTAATCTGAGATGCAAGGGTTTGCTGAAACAAACAATGTTAATTTGCATTTATATGGAACCGGATTGCCATCTCAGATTACTGTGGAGATTCAGGCTGAGAGCATTACAAACCTCATTGAAAATTAAAATACACGAAATTCATCATCTTCTTATTATACGTATGAGTTGCTCTCTTATCTGTGAAGATGTAAATATGGATGATAGGGAAATGCATATAATAAAAATTGTGCCATGAATTTCATGTGTGTGTACTTAGTTCCTTTTTCTCAGGGAATTACATCCATCCATTCACTGTCTCCCCCTTGCTTAATGTATGGACAACAATTCCCAATCTATAAAACTGAACACCCTACAAAGATAATACCATTTAAGATACTTAAATATCTAAGAAATAAAGTGACAAAGGTAGACAGTGAATATTTAACTTTATGTGCATCAACATTTGCATATTTAAACATGCCGATAAGCAGACCAAACTAATCAGAAAGACTGTCAGCAAAAACTTTCACTCTACAAAAGATTACTATATCAAACACATACATTTTGTGCTCATTGATCTTGTGTTTCTATAAAGCCAGGTCGCAGAACCATCTACAAATATGAGCCTGTCTGAGCTTCCATCTTTCGTAACAATGGATTAAAAACTGATAACACGAATAAACATGAGATTTTTATCATTTCTGTTGTTGCTTGATGATTTCCATGACAGTTGAATGAATAAAGACATTGATTAGAAACTGAATATGCCCGTTATTTGCTTCTGTGCCCAAATAGTTTCTTCACGTATAACTTGGTTTTGGTTTTGCTACTGTAATTTACCACCATTTTGTAATGAATAGAAATACCAAATCACTTTGTTGTCCACCAGGAACTAACATGGTGCTGCAGGGTCAACTGTACCCGCTGCCAAAGCCCAAACAAATCACCTCATAGTAAAGAACAAATTGGTGTTTACCAGAGGCAAGAGATGAGGGGAGGGGGAATTGGTTGAAGGTGTCCAGAGGTACAGACTTACTTACAAGATAAAAAAAAATACCAAGGATGTAATGTACAATATGATTACAATTAACATGGCTTTATGTTATATGTAAAAGTTAAGGATGTAAACACTGAGTTCTTATCATAAGAAAAACATTTTTCCCTTGTTTTTTCCTTTGTATCTATATGATATGATGGATGTTCACTATAACTACTGTAGTAATCATTTCATGATGTGTGAAAGTCAAATCATCATGTGTACACCTTCAACTTAAACAAAATGACAAAAAATGTAGATAGTCAAGCACTTTGACAGTGGAGATTAAATGACAGTGAGATAGATCAACACCCTAAAGCTCATGTGGTTTATGTGTATATGAGATTATTTTTTAAAGTTTGAAAGACTAGAGTACTTTTTTATGTTTAGTCAGAAAAGTCAGTAGAAATTAAAGGTAAGTCCTACTGTATAATTTTAAAGATGAGAAATTAACTTTTCAAAGGACTAAAGGGATTTCAAATATTAAATTATGAAAATTAAAAAAAATTCAAATAAGAAAGATACAGATGGTAAATGAGCACATGAAAAGATGTTAGTCATTATTATTCATGAAATAAATGCAAATTAACCCATAATTATATACCACTACCCTCCTATTAGAATGTGTAAAAATCGATAAAATATATAGACACTTACTGCCCTGTTACTTACATGTCAGGAGCATCTTTATGGCCCCAACACTCAGTGAAGATATAACTGAGATCACCTCTTTGTCTCTCTTTTGCTATAAATTTTAAAATTCCTTTTTTAACTTTCTTTTCATCAAATGTGGATTTTTTTCCCTTAAGTTTAAATTATAGACTGTATTCCTAGGTGAGAAGGGTCTTCCCTGGAGGCTCAGTGGTAAAGAATCTGCCTGCCAATGCAGGAGATGTGGGTTTAATCCCTGGGTCTGGAAGATCCCCTGGAAAAGGAAATGGCAACCCATTCTAGTATTCTTGCCTGGGAAACTCCATGGA
>SJYC01139318.1:0-24165 GCA_006408675.1 Madoqua kirkii
AAACATTTTTCCCTTGTTTTTTCCTTTGTATCTATATGATATGATGGATGTTCACTGTAACTACTGTAGTAATCATTTCATGATGTGTGAAAGTCAAATCATCATGTGTACACCTTCAACTTAAACAAGATGACAAAAAATGTAGATAGTCAAGCACTTTGACAGTGGAGATTAAATGACAGTGAGATAGATCAACACCCTAAAGCTCATGTGGCTTATGTGTATATGAGATTATTTTTTAAAGTTTGAAAGACTAGAGCACTTTTTTATGTTTAGTCAGAAAAGTCAGTAGAAATTAAAGGTAAGTCCTACTGTATAATTTTAAAGATGAGAAATTAACTTTTCAAAGGACTAAAGGGATTTCAAATATTAAATTATGAAAATTAAAAAAAATTCAAATAAGAAAGATACAGATGGTAAATGAGCACATGAAAAGATGTTAGTCATTATTATTCATGAAATAAATGCAAATTAACCCATAATTATATACCACTACCCTCCTATTAGAATGTGTAAAAATCGATAAAATATATAGACACTTACTGCCCTGTTACTTACATGTCAGGAGCATCTTTATGGCCCCAACACTCAGTGAAGATATAACTGAGATCACCTCTTTGTCTCTCTTTTGCTATAAATTTTAAAATTCCTTTTTTAACTTTCTTTTCATCAAATGTGGATTTTTTTCCCTTAAGTTTAAATTATAGACTGTATTCCTAGGTGAGAAGGGTCTTCCCTGGAGGCTCAGTGGTAAAGAATCTGCCTGCCAATGCAGGAGATGTGGGTTTAATCCCTGGGTCTGGAAGATCCCCTGGAAAAGGAAATGGCAACCCATTCTAGTATTCTTGCCTGGGAAACTCCATGGACAGGGGAGCCTAGAGGGCTACAGTCCATGGGGGTCACAGAGTCCAACATGACTTAGCGACCAAACAGCGAACAGCCTAGATGACAGCATCAACTTCACGATCCAATTAGCACGTGATGGTAATCCACAACATCGAGGATGGTGATAATGGCCCAGATATTTTTACTGAGCTCTGGATCTTATACCCTATTCTTTATCATCTACCTTCAATGGTTCCATTTCAAAAACACCTTAACTCAGCATATTTTTTTACACTTATCTCTATAATCACCTCTCTGGTGTTCGTTTTCCTATGCAAATATCACCGCTATTCACTTAGCGTCAAAATCAACAGCATAGAGATTACCCTTTGCTCTTCACACTCCACTCTGTGGAATCATGAAATTCTACCCCCTCTGGCTTCTAAATACTCCTGTCCATCCTCACTGCTACCGTCTCGAGGTCGCCACCAGTTCTCACCAGAAACCTGAAGCCTGTTGTGACTTCTCCTTCTTTTCGCTCTTGCTGCTCTCCTTACTATGTTCTCAGAGATGGTTCCAAAACACATATCTTTTCACATTTGTCACCTTACTTGCTCAGCATCTATCAACAGCTACTACTCACTGCTCAGGTAGTGTTGCTGAAACCCAGTCTCTGTACATCAACACAGAATTGAATCTCAGAGACAGAATTTGGGGTGAAGCAGAAAAGAGGAACATTTATTGTTTTGCCAGGCAAAGGCTGCCACAGTGAGTTAATGCCTTTGAGACAGTGACCCAACCTGGGCAGGGTGCAGTGAGAAATTTTGTAGTCATGGCTCAAGGAGCAGGGCTTGATGAGATCATGGACTTTCTTTTGATTGGTTGGTGGTGAGATGATCCAGGGCCAGCATCATCAACCTTCTGGTTTAAACCAGTCTAGGGCCTGTGTATTTGCTGTCGCAGTTTTCATCTGGTATATGTGGAGAGTGGGGAAAATGTCTACTTCCATAAAAACAGCCTAGGAATGTGGGTGAAGCCTTTCTGCATAGCTTTCTTTCAGGCAACTGAGAGTTCAGTGATTCTATGTGGCAAATTCATGGTTTAAATAATTACCAGTTCCCCAGTCCAACAGCTCTTCTTTGTTTCTACATCCTAACATTTCCCAATCATTAACTCTTCAGTTCAGTTCAGTTCAGTCGCTCATTTGTGTCTGATTCTTTGCCACCCCATGGACTGCAGCAGCTAGGTCTCCCTGTCCATCACCAACTCCTGGAACTTAAATTCATATCCATTGAGCTGGTGATGCCATCCAACCATCTCACCTTCTGTCATCCCCTTCTCCACCTGCCTTCAGTCTTTCCCATCGTCAGGCTCTTTTTAAAGGAGTCAGTTCTTTGCATCAGGTGGCCAAAGGATTGGAGTTTCAGCTTCAGCATCAGTCTTTCCAATGAATATTCAAGGCTGATTTCCTTTAGGATGGACTGGTTGGATCTCCTTGTAGTCCTCCAGGGGACTCTCAAGAGTCTTCTCCAACACCACACTTTGAAAGCATCAATTTCTCAACACTCAGATTCCTTTATAGTCCAAATCTCACATTCATACATGACTACTGGAGAAACCATAGCTTTGACTAGATGGACTTTTGTTGGCAAAGTAATATCTCTGCTTTTTCATATGCTATCTAGATTCATTATAGCTTTTCTTCCAAGGAGAAAGTGTCTTTTAATTTCATGATTGTAGTCACCATTTGCAGTGATTTTGGAATCCCCCAAAATAAAGTCAATCACTGTTTCCCCATCTATTTGCCATGAAATGATGAGACCAGATGCCATGATCTTAGTTTTCTTAATATTGAGCTTTAAGCCAACTGTTTCACTCTCCTCTTTCACTTTCAGCAAGAGGCGCTTTATTTGTTTTCTGCTCTCTGCCTAAGGGTGGTGTCATCTGCATATCTGAGGTTATTGATATTTCCCCAACAATCGTGATTCCAGCTTGTGCTTCATCCAGCCCAGTGTTTCTCATGATGTTCTCTGCATAGAAGTTAAATAAGCAGGGTGACAATATACAGCCTTGACGTACTCCTTCCCAATTTGGAATTAGTCTGTTGCTCCATGTCCAGTTCTAACTGTTGCTTCCTGACCTGCATACAGATTTCTCAAGAGGCAGGTCAGGTGGTCTGGTATTCTCACCTCTTTAAGAGTTTTCCAAACTCTAGAAAACTCTTGCATCAGCCTTTTATTAATACTTTGAAAGACAAGGACACAAGGGCTTGTACTGGGTTTCAAAGGAAGGTGAAACCTCCTTTCCATGTCTTACAAGGAGTGCTGTGACGGCATTTCTGACACTCCAACATCACTTCTCTCTCCTAGTCCCACCCAATTCACATTCCAAACATCCCTGAGGTTTTTGTTCCCTGGAAACTTCCTGTATGCCTGGGAATCCTCACCCCGTAGGTGCTACCTGGATGCTGCTCAGCCACTTCAGTCGTGTCCAACTCTGCGAACCCATAGACAGCAGCCCACCAGGCTCTGCCATCCCTGGGACTCTTCAGGCAAGAGAGCTGGAGTGGGATGCCACTGACTTCTCCAATGCATGAAAGTGAAAACAGAAAGTGAAGTCGTTCAGTTGTGTCCGACTTTTAGCGAATGGACCGCAGCCTACCAGGCTCCTTGTCCATGGGATTTTCCGGGCAAGAGTGCTGGAGTAGGGTGCCATTGCCTTCTCCTGGATGCTACCTGGGTGGCTGGTGCCAAATATTCTGTTTGGCTTCTCTCCCTAAATCTTTTTTCATTTCCTCTCACCACTTCCCCTAATAAGATCCACCCTTTCTGCATTTTTTTTTTTTAAAATTCTGATAGGATTCTTATTTCACCCTCTGGATTGTTGCTTTTTGATTCTGTTCTTGCAGAGCATTCTGAACTTCTCAATTAAATATTTAATGTTATAAAATGTTTTCTTATCTTGTTTCAAATGATATATAAACAACATGAGAGCAGTGATCATTCCAGTCTGTTCTTTATTCCTTTTTATAGAATTTGACATAAATAAGCACCAGATATGATTACACAACAACTTAGCCAATTAAACTACTGATCCATTGATAAGCATGAATTTTGTAGATCATGCATATAAAGTGAATCATATAGTAGCTGGGACTGGGTAGGTTACTTGGAAATTGTCACTATTATCAAACTGATGATTGTAACTTAATTTTCACATGGTGTGCTTAAAAGCAGTTTTGAATCTAATTCTCTGTTTAATTCAGCCAGGCATTCAATAATATAAGTGCAAAACTCTATATATTTCTAGCTTCTAAATACTCCTGTCCATCCTCACTGCTACCGTCTCGAGGTCGCCACCAGTTCTCACCAGAAACCTGAAGCCTGTTGTGACTTCTCCTTCTTTTCGCTCTTGCTGCTCTCCTTACTATGTTCTCAGAGATGGTTCCAAAACACATATCTTTTCACATTTGTCACCTTACTTGCTCAGCATCTATCAACAGCTACTACTCACTGCTCAGGTAGTGTTGCTGAAACCCAGTCTCTGTACATCAACACAGAATTGAATCTCAGAGACAGAATTTGGGGTGAAGCAGAAAAGAGGAACATTTATTGTTTTGCCAGGCAAAGGCTGCCACAGTGAGTTAATGCCTTTGAGACAGTGACCCAACCTGGGCAGGGTGCAGTGAGAAATTTTGTAGTCATGGCTCAAGGAGCAGGGCTTGATGAGATCATGGACTTTCTTTTGATTGGTTGGTGGTGAGATGATCCAGGGCCAGCATCATCAACCTTCTGGTTTAAACCAGTCTAGGGCCTGTGTATTTGCTGTCGCAGTTTTCATCTGGTATATGTGGAGAGTGGGGAAAATGTCTACTTCCATAAAAACAGCCTAGGAATGTGGGTGAAGCCTTTCTGCATAGCTTTCTTTCAGGCAACTGAGAGTTCAGTGATTCTATGTGGCAAATTCATGGTTTAAATAATTACCAGTTCCCCAGTCCAACAGCTCTTCTTTGTTTCTACATCCTAACATTTCCCAATCATTAACTCTTCAGTTCAGTTCAGTTCAGTCGCTCATTTGTGTCTGATTCTTTGCCACCCCATGGACTGCAGCATGCTAGGTCTCCCTGTCCATCACCAACTCCTGGAACTTAAACTCATATCCATTGAGCTGGTGATGCCATCCAACCATCTCACCTTCTGTCATCCCCTTCTCCACCTGCCTTCAGTCTTTCCCATCGTCAGGCTCTTTTTAAAGGAGTCAGTTCTTTGCATCAGGTGGCCAAAGGATTGGAGTTTCAGCTTCAGCATCAGTCTTTCCAATGAATATTCAAGGCTGATTTCCTTTAGGATGGACTGGTTGGATCTCCTTGTAGTCCTCCAGGGGACTCTCAAGAGTCTTCTCCAACACCACACTTTGAAAGCATCAATTTCTCAACACTCAGATTCCTTTACAGTCCAAATCTCACATTCATACATGACTACTGGAGAAACCATAGCTTTGACTAGATGGACTTTTGTTGGCAAAGTAATATCTCTGCTTTTTCATATGCTATCTAGATTCATTATAGCTTTTCTTCCAAGGAGAAAGTGTCTTTTAATTTCATGATTGTAGTCACCATTTGCAGTGATTTTGGAATCCCCCAAAATAAAGTCAATCACTGTTTCCCCATCTATTTGCCATGAAATGATGAGACCAGATGCCATGATCTTAGTTTTCTTAATATTGAGCTTTAAGCCAACTGTTTCACTCTCCTCTTTCACTTTCAGCAAGAGGCGCTTTATTTGTTTTCTGCTCTCTGCCTAAGGGTGGTGTCATCTGCATATCTGAGGTTATTGATATTTCCCCAACAATCGTGATTCCAGCTTGTGCTTCATCCAGCCCAGTGTTTCTCATGATGTTCTCTGCATAGAAGTTAAATAAGCAGGGTGACAATATACAGCCTTGACGTACTCCTTCCCAATTTGGAATTAGTCTGTTGCTCCATGTCCAGTTCTAACTGTTGCTTCCTGACCTGCATACAGATTTCTCAAGAGGCAGGTCAGGTGGTCTGGTATTCTCACCTCTTTAAGAGTTTTCCAAACTCTAGAAAACTCTTGCATCAGCCTTTTATTAATACTTTGAAAGACAAGGACACAAGGGCTTGTACTGGGTTTCAAAGGAAGGTGAAACCTCCTTTCCATGTCTTACAAGGAGTGCTGTGACGGCATTTCTGACACTCCAACATCACTTCTCTCTCCTAGTCCCACCCAATTCACATTCCAAACATCCCTGAGGTTTTTGTTCCCTGGAAACTTCCTGTATGCCTGGGAATCCTCACCCCGTAGGTGCTACCTGGATGCTGCTCAGCCACTTCAGTCGTGTCCAACTCTGCGAACCCATAGACAGCAGCCCACCAGGCTCTGCCATCCCTGGGACTCTTCAGGCAAGAGAGCTGGAGTGGGATGCCACTGACTTCTCCAATGCATGAAAGTGAAAACAGAAAGTGAAGTCGTTCAGTTGTGTCCGACTTTTAGCGAATGGACCGCAGCCTACCAGGCTCCTTGTCCATGGGATTTTCCGGGCAAGAGTGCTGGAGTAGGGTGCCATTGCCTTCTCCTGGATGCTACCTGGGTGGCTGGTGCCAAATATTCTGTTTGGCTTCTCTCCCTAAATCTTTTTTCATTTCCTCTCACCACTTCCCCTAATAAGATCCACCCTTTCTGCATTTTTTTTTTTTTTTAAATTCTGATAGGATTCTTATTTCACCCTCTGGATTGTTGCTTTTTGATTCTGTTCTTGCAGAGCATTCTGAACTTCTCAATTAAATATTTAATGTTATAAAATGTTTTCTTATCTTGTTTCAAATGATATATAAACAACATGAGAGCAGTGATCATTCCAGTCTGTTCTTTATTCCTTTTTATAGAATTTGACATAAATAAGCACCAGATATGATTACACAACAACTTAGCCAATTAAACTACTGATCCATTGATAAGCATGAATTTTGTAGATCATGCATATAAAGTGAATCATATAGTAGCTGGGACTGGGTAGGTTACTTGGAAATTGTCACTATTATCAAACTGATGATTGTAACTTAATTTTCACATGGTGTGCTTAAAAGCAGTTTTGAATCTAATTCTCTGTTTAATTCAGCCAGGCATTCAATAATATAAGTGCAAAACTCTATATATTTCTTTTTTCTCAGGAAACACATGTGTCCTAAATGATGACTTTTACATTAAATATCATCCAATCACAAGGTCTTTTCCTGTCGCTCAGCACCTTCAACTGAACCACCCTCATAAGAAAACACCGGTGGATGACCTGTCAGAACAAACATAGTACCAGTCCATAAGGCCCATGATCCTGCGGCAACATACTCACCACTCACAATGTGATGCTTAGTGTGAATGGGCTAGAATGCACTGTCCACTCTACTCTTGAAAGAGAAGGCAAACTGTTCTCTTGGTAACACAGACCGCAATGAGCTGGCTACCTTCTTAGGGTTGTGGTGACAAAAGATCAAGTCCAATTATTATAGATCAATATGTTTTTAAACATTACAGTGGGTATGACCACATTTGTGTGTACACACACAGACTCTACAGAAAAAATACAGTTAGTAAACATATATAACTCATCACCAATGCAAAGAATAAAAAATAATGGGAAGTAATATTTCCCTGTGAGTTTAGAAAATTAACAATAATGAGAAATATCACATTTATTTATTTTTTAAAAATCACTTTATTGAGGCATGATTTACACACAAAAGCATATGTGTTTAATGTATACAGCTCAATTAATTAGGAGATAAGGATACATCTGTGAAACTGTCAGCACAGTATATACCATAAACTTACCCACCACCTTCAATACTTTCTTCTTCCTACCCTTTTGATTTTCTCTTGTTATTTTATTGTGATAAGAACACCGTATGAAATATATCCTATTAGCAGATTTTAAGTGCTGCTAACTTCAGGCACCATGACTTGCGACTTGTTCATCCCCCTCTCCATCTCTCCCAGCTCCTGGTAACCACCCATTCTATACTCAATTTCTATGAGTTTGACTATTTTACATGCCTCATATAAGTGGAACCAGGCAGTATTTGTCCTCTGTGACTGGCTTATTAAACTTGGTATAACGTCCTCCAGGTTCATCCATGTGGTCATATATGATAGGATTTCCTGATTTTTCTGAGGCTGAATACTGTTAATAGCAACTCACTCCAGTATTTTTGCTGGAAATAATCCCATGGACAGAGGAGCCTGGTGAGCTACAGTCCATGGGGCCACGAGAGTGAGACACAACTGAGCTACTGAGCACATGTACAGTGTTTTTATGTGTGTGTGTGTGCCACATTTTATTTTTCCTTTCATCTGTTGACAGACATTTAGATTAAATATTTTGTTAACTGTGAGTAATGCTTCAGTGAATATGAGAATACTGATATCTCTTAAAGATTCTGATTTCAGTTCAATTTATTCCCACATGTGAGATTGCTGCATTATATGGTAGTCTATTTTTAACTCTTTAAGGAATCTTCATACTGTTTTCCATAGCAGATTCTTCAAAATACATTCATACCAATAGTATAAAGGGTTTTATTTTCTCTGCATCCTCATCAACACTTGTTTCTTTTTTTTAATAATAGCTATTCTAATAGATATGAAGTGATATATCATTGTGGTTTAATATACGTTTCCCTGATGATTAATGATGCTGAACTGCTGGTCAAATACTGCCGGCCATTTGTATATCTTCTTTGGAGAAATGTCTATTCAGGTTCCTTGCCTGTTTTTGAACCCTGAAATAAACCCACACATATGTCATCAACTGACTGTTGACAAGAGTACCAATAATATGTAGTGAGAGAAAGGATAGTTCTTAATGAATGGTATTGGGAAAACTGAATATCTATGTTCAAAAGAATGAAATTGAACCTTTATCTTACATCACACAGAAAAACTAGCTAAAAATTAATTAAACACTTAAATATAAGACCTGAAAACAGAACTTTTAGAGGAAAGCATAGGAGAAAACTTTTTAACACTGCTCCCGGCAATAATTTCTTAGAAATGACACCGAAAGTCCACACAACAAAAGCAAAAATAGACAAAGGGGATCACATCAAACTAAAAAGTTTCTTCACAACAAAGGAAACAATCAAAAAATGAAACTGCAACCTATTGATTGTGAGACTACATTTGAAAACCTTACATTTTATTAAGGGCTAATATCCAAAATATGTGAGGACACCTTAACATTCAATAGGAAAAAAAACCAATCACATGAATATATGAAGAATGAATGAGTTTACTTTAGCTTCAAGAGATTGCACTAGCGGAAGACATTCTGCTCTGTTGGCAAAAGCAGTCTTGCAGTTTTTTGACCTCTGCTTCATCAGATAAGAAGGAAGTATTCCTGGTTCTGGAACACTTCCTTACCCAGAGATGGAGTCACAGAGCCTTTGCTTTGCTCATCACCAAGTGTGAGATTGTCTTTCCCTGTTTCAAGCTCAGTGTGTGCTCCTTTGTTCTGTGTAAATGTGTGATACAGTGGCCTCAAGAATGTCCCCAGGAACATCCATTAAATAACAGTGCTTTAAAACATATAGAAGCATGGGCTGTTTCTACAGTATACATTGTAAATCATTTATCCTTTTTCAGAATGTGTATCCTTATGTAGAAATTTAAAAACTTTCTATTAAATACCTGCTGCTACTGCTGCTAAGTCGCTTCAGTCGTGTCCGACTCTGTGTGACCCCATAGACGCCAGCCCACCAGGCTCCCCCATCCCTGAGATTCTCCAGGCAAGAACACTGGAGTGGGTTGCCATTTCCTTCTCCAATGCATGAAAGTGAAAAGTGTAAGTGAAGTTGTTCAGTCATGTCCGACTCTTCATGACCCCAAGGACTGCAGCCTACCAGGCTCCTCCTCCCGTGGGATTTTCCAAGCAAGGGTACTGGAGTGGGGTGCCATTGCCTTCTCCAATTAAATACCTAACATGTACCAAACATTGTTCTTGACTTTGAGAAGACAAGGATGAACAAAAATGAAGAATGTACAAGTTGTCATCCAGGGGTTAAAGTGATGGCAGGTAAAGGAATAAACATAGAAGGAGGTTTCAGATAAGAAAATGTATCATGAATAAAATAAAAGACAGTAAACTGAGATTTATTAATGAAAACTAATAAGGCACTTGAAAATCTTGTAAAGAGCATGCTAGGCAGAAGAAAGAGAAAATGCAATGGTTGTTAAGAGGGAATTCAAAACAACTTAGCTGAGGTTAGTAAAGCAATAGGAATAGGTCCAAAATAAGTATCATGAGAAATACAACATGGAATTAGAAATTTAAGGAGGGACTAATTCACATGCTATTTTATAGGCCAAAATAAAGTGAGATCTTTTGGGCCAAATTGATCTTTAATTGAATAATACTGAATGCATACAAAGCACCAGTTCTTTATGGAGTTCTAGGGAAATACAAGCAAGCAAATGCATTTGTCCCTTATCTTCCTATGTGGCCTCCACACAGATTAAAAACCCAAGTATTATACAACTCTGTAAAAGAAAAATCCATGAACACTGTAAAATCAGTGAAGAAGCAGATAATTCAATAATTCCATCAAGATCTTACAATAGGGTTTTCATATAAGATGGTTATTTTGATTTGCATTCATTCCTTAATTAAACTGATGATTACCAAGCTCATATTACATACAATATGCAAAAGCTTAACTCATTTATAAAATTAAATCAATTATTCATAACTGTCTAGGTAAAGTGCTAAATAATGTGGGTACTCAAAGGAAAAGAAAAAAAGAACTCACTATTCTCAAGTGCTTAGAATTTGTTTCAGGTAACTGGGATGATCATGCTATAATAAGGGAAAAAAACAGAGAGCATCAAAATAATGTTATAAAATATTTAAACTGTATCATATACCAAAAATACAGAACAAAATTTAATGAAGTATAAATGACCCATAAATGTTCATGTCTCCATTTGGAAAATGCAAGTGATCTCAATGCCTAAAATTCCTGTCAGCCAATTTAATCTGATTGACTTGAAGTATTGCCTTCAAGAATAACTGGGGGTCATAAGGTCATAAAAAAGATTATTCCAGCTTAAACTATACAATTGCATAGTACATCACAGCAAAACTTTTTACATAAATTTGGTTTTATTTATGTATTTACTTATATTTAGAAAATAGGAAAAATGGACTAGGGTATTCTATTTTTCTCATTTCACAGAGCTAGTGATCTATTTTCTTCTTTTTTCTGTTTAAATAGCAGATTTATTGAACATAAACCTTATACGAAGGCCCTGTAGAATTAGGTATTATATGTATTTTATGAGGATTTGTTCTGACATGCACATTAAGTTGACTGAGTATACCTGTCACACACAAAAAAATGGCTAAAGACCATCTCTTCCATGTTAACCAAGGGCTCTGAAAGTCCATGTGTGTCCTTTGAGATCTATCATAAATATTCCACATCAATCAGTTGTACAGGGAACCCAAGCTTTTTGGAAAAGGAAATGGCAACCCACTCCAATATTCTTGCCTGGAGAGTCCCATGGACAGAGGAGCCTGGTGGGCTACTGTCCATGGAGTCACAAAGTCAGACATGCCTGAAGCGACTTAGCACACATATTAGTCCTACAAGATTAAAATTCATTGAAAGACTAAGATTCATTGAAAAGCATAAGCAGCTTTCATTCAGATTCATTGACTTTCTTTACATTTAAATGGAATTGTTTCCTAATGGAATCCCATCAAAACATGCCTCGTGTTAATGGATATGTCCATGGAGTCACAAAGTCAGACATGCCTGAAGCGACTTAGCACACATATTAGTCCTACAAGATTAAAATTCATTGAAAGACTAAGATTCATTGAAAAGCATAAGCAGCTTTCATTCAGATTCATTGACTTTCTTTACATTTAAATGGAATTGTTTCCTAATGGAATCCCATCAAAACATGCCTCGTGTTAATGGATTAAAAAAAATAAAAAATCCCATTATGCTCTCTGAACATAGCCATAAATATATATTTTTAAATTATTTATTAGTTTGTTTTGAGTGGTACAAGAAGCGGTTAGTGCTATGAAATCAGGTTAAAAAAAATCTACAGAGGTGTAAGTCTAGAGGTATAAATGTTTCTGAAAGTCTAAATTTCCAGGAATTTGCAGAAATCGTGGTAGGGCTATGGACATGTAGGGTGTGTTGCATGGGAATTTGAAATAATGAGTTGAAATTTCCAGCTAACTTCTTTTTGGCACTGGATTACATGTGTATACCCTTTTTTGAATGACCAATTAAAATGCATACTGCTCTGCCACTCTTTCCTTAATTGCCATGTACAGTGTTTTTCCTCCTTCATCTCTTCTGCATGGCATTTTGTAATTACTTCTCTAGTAACGAAATGTATCATACTACTTCAGACCATTAATGTATGCTCTCCTCTGTGTTTTCTAAACTCTGAAAATCCCATCCAGACAAAACACGCACACTTTCTCCTCCTAGGATAGAGACTAAATAAATTCATCTCTATATTCCCAGATGCTAAGAGGACATGATATATGAATTCTATAATATGATATATTATAACGTGCTAATGATGTTTATCTGCTATATCATGAGTAATCATTAAATGGTGTACTGAATTACTAAAAAGTATGAATGGAACATTCCATGAACAAGAGGAGCCTGGCAGGCTACAGGCCATGGAGTTGCAAAGAGGCAGACATGACTGAGTGATTGAGCACACACACACATCTGTTTTAATCACTGTTTTGAGCATGCTCCTGAAATTTATTGCAAATAAAATGCCTATTTGATACTGGAAAAGAAAATTTATAAATGGTCGTAAAAATATCATACTTGTTAGACAAATTTCTGAAAGACTTTGTTGAATAATCTTTCTGTGGAGATGCTGTCCATGCCAACCCCCATCCCTTCACGACCTTACCAACAGACATTCCAGGACTTCAGAAAATACTTCCTTGATCCCTCTTACTTCCAAAAGAAGTCTAGCTGTGCTTCCCTTTTTCCCCCCAGGTAGCTCAGCACTAAAGAATTTGCCTACAACACAGGAGACTTGCAGGAGATATGAGTTCTATCCCTGGGTCAAGAAGATCTCCTGCAGAAGGAAATGGCAATCCACTCCAGTATTCTTGCCTGGGAAACTCCATGGATAGAGAGGCCCGATGGGCTACAGACCATGGGGTCACAAACAGTCAGACGTGACTGAGTGACTAAACAATAACAACCTTGTTACTTCATAACTTTGCTAATATATTATTACAGAGGTTTATCACATATTTTTCAGTACTTGGTGTGTGTGTATGTTAGTTGCTAAGTTGTGTCCAATACTTTGTGACCCCATGGACTATAACCTGCCAGTCTACTCTATCCATGGAATTCTCCAGCAAGAATACTGGACTGGGTTGCTATTCCCTTTTCCAGGGGACCTTCCTGACCCAGGGGTCAAATCTGGATCTTCTGCATAGCAGGTGAACTCCTTCCAGTCACCAAGGAAGCCCAGTAGTCAGCAGCTTTAATTACATTATGCATTGTTACTGTTGTATCTTCAGTAATTGGTACATATTCTGACACCCAGCAAGCAATTATTATATTTCCTAAATAGGAAAAATAAACAATTTCTGCGTGAATCAATTGGGTACCTGCTGTTCAAATTAATAAATGGAAGAGTCTAAGTAGTCTCAGGTACTTATAAGTCTCTTCCTTAAGGATTTGTATTAGAATATAGCAGTGCAATTCAGGGAATTTATAGATAACATTTTATTAAGTGTTGGCCGTATGGGTATGATCTCTCAGTCAACGACCTTTGTTGCTAAATTACCTGTAATGGTAGCAATCATTGTGACATAATTTTTAGGAACTTCTTTTAAGGTTCCTGAATTTGTATTAAAACTGTCATCTTTTATTATCTTAGCTGATAAATGGAAATTTGGTGGCACTCTTTTATCTGGAAAAAATGCCTCACAGAAGTTTTAACCATCTGCGTGCATGTGTACCAAGTCACTTCAGTCCTGTCTGACTCTTTGCAATTCTATAGACCATAGCCCACCAGGCTCCCCTGTCCATGGGATACTGCAGGCAAAAATACTGGAGTGGGTTTCCATGCCCTCCTCCAGGGGATCTCCCTGACCAAGGCTTGAATTTGCATCTCTTACACCTTCTGAATTGGCAGGCAGGTTCTTTACCACTAGCTTCACCTGGGAAGCCCTTTAACCAGCTGTATCTTGTAAAATATAGTATTCATATATGCGTAAATGCATTTTCACGATACATGTATGACCTTGCTCAAACTGTTTAATCTATTTGTGCATACATTTAAATATGTAGAATACAGATAATAATAGCTTTTGAGATATTTTTGAAAATTAAATTAAACAATAAAAGGGATTAAAAGGTAATTAAAACTTGGTAAGACCTCAATAAGTACTAAATATGATTATTATTCATGTAAAGGAAACCTATCACTGGAGAATTTTTATAAGACAAAGCTTATCAAGCAAACTCTATTGGAATATAAAAATGTGTGGAAGTAGAGTGCGTTACTTTTCATTTGAGAGTTTAATTAAAAACATGCAAACCTATCATATGGCTGATTAGGTTTCTTGGTTTGTAATTAGTTAAGTAATAGTCAGTATCTAGATTTGTAATACAATGACTCCCTAAGGTTCATTTCTCAGATTCAACATAGCATGGTTTTGAATATTGCACTAATTTATTCAAAATAAGTAAATTTAAAACTACAGTTTACATATTCAAATTTTGACATAGACAGTAAAGAATCCATTTGCTCAAACTCCAAGTCTGAGAATGCTTGCCAACAATCCTGTGCTTATTCGCAGATCCTTTGTACTCCAAAATAATTCAAATCTGAAAGATAAATGTTAAACAGAGAATCAGGGATTCTGCAATTCTCCACTGTCTTTAACAAACCATGGAACCACAGGTAAATGCAGCGTGTCACAATCATTAAAATTCTATGTATCAAAGCAATCAGAAAAATAATAAATTCCTATAGCTTCCCATTCCAAGAATATTGCAGCAATGGATACCTAGTCCTACTTTCTATTCACAGATGACTGGAAGTAGATCTGTCTATAAACTTGGAAGTTATAAAAGAAGGCATTAAAACATATAAGAAGATGTTCCTAAACACTGCCTTGTGAAAGGATTAATCTTCCGTGAGTGATTTATTCTATTAAAGTAGTTTACTCAAGATAAGATAGCAGTTATTAAAAAGTGTTATACTGATTGAAGGCACTTTCCCTCACAGATCCTACTTTCCTTCTTCAGATAATTAAACACTATCTTGCAAACACTACACTCTCTTTTGCCTTTGAGCATGTTTGAGTAAATGGCATTCTCAAGACACTCCTGCTCCATCCATCATCTTTTCAACACGGCATTTTGTCACTCTGATCCCTGTCATACTGAATGCTTGGATATAGTGCATTGTTTTCTCAAATGAAATCTCTCCTGTGTTTTTCTACATGTGTGTAGTACCTGTTAACCAATAACAAACAATGCTCCTGAGGGTGGAAATATGGTGCCCTTATTTTTCTTGGTTATGCATTCACATGCTTTAAAGTATCAGTGGTACCAGATTGACTTTGATTTATATTTCTAGACCTGACCCCTTTCCTGCCTTGTTCCCATGTGTTACACAGCCTGCTGGCCCTTTCTTAATCATACATGGAACCAAATTTTTTGCCTTCCTTTCTCATTTCTCCCTCCTTTCTAATAATTTTTTATCACGATACATGTATGACCTTGCTCAAACTGTTTAATCTATTTGTGCATACATTTAAATATGTAGAATACAGATAATAATAGCTTTTGAGATATTTTTGAAAATTAAATTAAACAATAAAAGGGATTAAAAGGTAATTAAAACTTGGTAAGACCTCAATAAGTACTAAATATGATTATTATTCATGTAAAGGAAACCTATCACTGGAGAATTTTTATAAGACAAAGCTTATCAAGCAAACTCTATTGGAATATAAAAATGTGTGGAAGTAGAGTGCGTTACTTTTCATTTGAGAGTTTAATTAAAAACATGCAAACCTATCATATGGCTGATTAGGTTTCTTGGTTTGTAATTAGTTAAGTAATAGTCAGTATCTAGATTTGTAATACAATGACTCCCTAAGGTTCATTTCTCAGATTCAACATAGCATGGTTTTGAATATTGCACTAATTTATTCAAAATAAGTAAATTTAAAACTACAGTTTACATATTCAAATTTTGACATAGACAGTAAAGAATCCATTTGCTCAAACTCCAAGTCTGAGAATGCTTGCCAACAATCCTGTGCTTATTCGCAGATCCTTTGTACTCCAAAATAATTCAAATCTGAAAGATAAATGTTAAACAGAGAATCAGGGATTCTGCAATTCTCCACTGTCTTTAACAAACCATGGAACCACAGGTAAATGCAGCGTGTCACAATCATTAAAATTCTATGTATCAAAGCAATCAGAAAAATAATAAATTCCTATAGCTTCCCATTCCAAGAATATTGCAGCAATGGATACCTAGTCCTACTTTCTATTCACAGATGACTGGAAGTAGATCTGTCTATAAACTTGGAAGTTATAAAAGAAGGCATTAAAACATATAAGAAGATGTTCCTAAACACTGCCTTGTGAAAGGATTAATCTTCCGTGAGTGATTTATTCTATTAAAGTAGTTTACTCAAGATAAGATAGCAGTTATTAAAAAGTGTTATACTGATTGAAGGCACTTTCCCTCACAGATCCTACTTTCCTTCTTCAGATAATTAAACACTGTCTTGCAAACACTACACTCTCTTTTGCCTTTGAGCATGTTTGAGTAAATGGCATTCTCAAGACACTCCTGCTCCATCCATCATCTTTTCAACACGGCATTTTGTCACTCTGATCCCTGTCATACTGAATGCTTGGATATAGTGCATTGTTTTCTCAAATGAAATCTCTCCTGTGTTTTTCTACATGTGTGTAGTACCTGTTAACCAATAACAAACAATGCTCCTGAGGGTGGAAATATGGTGCCCTTATTTTTCTTGGTTATGCATTCACATGCTTTAAAGTATCAGTGGTACCAGATTGACTTTGATTTATATTTCTAGACCTGACCCCTTTCCTGCCTTGTTCCCATGTGTTACACAGCCTGCTGGCCCTTTCTTAATCATACATGGAACCAAATTTTTTGCCTTCTTTTCTCATTTCTCCCTCCTTTCTAATAATTTTTTAAAAAACTTGTTAGCTTTCAAATCTCATAGGCTATGAATTATCTTTTCCTCTTCCCAGCCCTATGTCCACTATGTGGAATCATATACTAAAATATTTTGTGTTCTGTTTCTGAATCCAGCTTTTCTTCTTTCTTTTTCCATGCAATTCTTCATCCAGACACTCCAGACACAGAAAAACTCATTAAACTGAAGTAAAATATAGTAAAGATATCTTTGGACATAATATTAATAAGAAATATTAAAGGTAGAGGTTTAGTTGGAGACAAACTGTAGCCCACCAGGCTCTTCTGTCCATGGAATTTCCTAGGCAAGCATTCTGGAATGGGTTACCATTTCCTTCTGATAATAATATTAGTATCATTAATAAGAAATATCAGTATCACATAAATCATATTATCTCTCTTCCTCAAATTATTTCACCAACACACCTTGACTCCTGAAATAAAATTCACTTAAAAGATCCCAAGGGCCTTTGGCAAATAGCTTCAATCCATTCAACATGCTTCTTATCTACTGGGTCATTTTATCCATAATGTTTCTTTGTTTCCACACTTTTCCCTGCCTCCTGTGAGTGGAACCCTCATGATCATTTCTGGTTTGGCACTGCTCAATTGGAATTCATTTGTGCTCAAATGAACTCTTAAAAATGTTACTGTGTCTCAGTTTATCTTTTAACAATTATCACAGCATATAGAATATTTGCAATGAGATGTTTTCAATGAGATACTTTCTGGTGTTTGTGTTCAATGCTGTTCATTATCAGTTGTCTAGCTTATTGTATTTTTTTTTCAAAATTAATAACATATTTAAATATATTCTTTTTTGGGGGGGATCTCATTTAAAGTCTTTTTTTCATAGAACCTTCTTCACTGATTCTACATTACCACCTTTGATTTTTTTTTTGTCATGATTGACGTAATTCCAACTTGACACATTCCAAGTTATGGTAATATAGCATTACTTCCAACAGATGTGAGCTCATTTTTAGGATCAGAAATGTGACTCCCAAAATGGGTTAATATAGTAGAAAAAAGGGTTGATGCTTTTGTTTAATTTCATTAGTAAGTGAGATTTTGTTTTTCTTGTTCTGCATAGAAATTAGGTTAACTTTTCAGTTTTACAAGTTTGATAAAATAAATGACCTTGTGTTTGAATTATACAAGCAACATAGAAACCAGGTCCTTTAAAACTGAACAAAAAAGTGATTTGGGTTTTATGCTTGGGTTTATGCTTCATGTAATTTGTTAGATGTGGGCCAAATTAATGGAATATTTCATTGATATTGCCCTGCCAGAATTCATAAGTATGCTATAATTTTGCACTGGTTACTGTTCTTGAATCTATATTGAAACCACAAAGATTCAGGGCTGTGATATGCAGGGCTATAACACTGATTGTTTGTAGACTTACTTTTTCTTTATCATGCAGCCCTGGAGAGGCTTGCTTCTTTTCAAATGCATGATTCTCACCAATTGAGCTACAGGGATTAATGTGAAACAATAGCAGACTTATCCTAAACCTTTTTATCCAACAAAGGGCAGCATTTTTGATGAGACTCAGTTGTGATATAGGACCAAAAAAAGTCATGTTTTCCTTTAGAAAAATATATTTTCAGAAAAATATCATAATCAGTGTAAAATACTCATTCCTTTGAGATTTATGCCTGTTAAGAAATGACAGACAAATTCATACTTAAAACACTGATGTTTTGTGGACAGAGGACTGTTCTCATTTAGATACTTTCTACATCATTAAAAAATCATCCATAGTACAGGAAGATCTATGCTAAAAAAAATATGAATTGCGCTATTTTCTTCTTGCTGTAGAAAGAAGCTGTGAGAGTGGCAAGATATGACAAACAATGCAAAGGATCTCTTCCAGGTGTTTTATCTTGCTTAATTCAGATACGGAACTAGGCAAGGAGTGTGTGTGTGTGTGTGTGTGTGTGTGTGTGTGTGTGTGTGTGTGTGTGTGTGTGTTAGTCACTCAGTCTATCACATCTGACTCCTTGCAACCCCATGGACTGTAGCCCACCAGGTTCCTCTGTCCATAGGATTCTCCAGGCAAGAATACTGGAGTGGGTAAACATTCACTTCTCCAGGGGATCTTCCAACCTGAGTCAAATTACAGACAGATTCTTTACCATCTGAGTCACCAGGGAAGCCCAGGTAAAAAATATTTAACTTTTATCTTTGTGCCTGATGAGAACTTTGAAAAATCCCCTATTATAAATTCAATATAATAGTCAATAAGCACAACTCTTCAAAATACAACCAGCCCCATTGTCTATAGTGTCTGTTGTAAAAGATCAATTGCTAAAGAATGGTGTGTGGATTGCCAACAAAAATATTAAAAATAGTAAGCCTCTGTTATTATTTCATGTCTTTGTAAAATTCTTTTGTAAAATGAAGAGTGATGCTCATAATTCTGAAATTGTTTCAAAATGCACACTTCTTGGCAGGAGGAGGGGAAAATAATCATTTTGAAAAATGCGCTGAACATTCTCCATCACAAAGGCCTCTCCAGGAGGAAGAGTTTTATACCAGCTGTCTTCCTATGAGATGGAAGTGGGAGTGTTATCCAAGTTTATCCCCTCTAGCCTACGTGTTTCACCTAAGAGGTGAAAGGGGCTTAAAAAAAAATCTGTTAAGGTCACAAGGGCACAAGCCCACTGAGAACCGAGATTTAATCCTAAAATTATAGAATCTCATCCCTGAGTCCTTACCACCACACGAATAGGAATCTGGAAATATAAAAGCAGTTTACATTTTAGAGAGCTGCGGGGCCCAGATTCTAATTAGGCAGGAGTTCTTAGGTTCTCTTAAACTCAGAGATGGCAGGGGAGGTAAAAACTCGGAACATCAGAGGAGTCTGAATCCTCTGGGATCTACAGCTACAGCAAAAAGGAAATACAGCCAAACTCCTTGTCGGATAAACATAAAACCCACAAGAAAGAGCTTTCACTTTGGTTTATATTATCTGATCATCATATCCAGATTTCAGCCAAAACAATCACAAGGCTTATTAAGAAGTTAGAGAAAACATGGTGTGAAGTTACAAAGCATCAGAGCTGGACAGACTGTGGATCAGTAGAGAATCTGAAGTACAGTGAAATTAAATTTAAATAACTGACAGATAAGTAATTAAGTGAAAATAAAATTATTAGTGTGGGAGGGTCTTTAAAAATAATGTAGACAATATGCAAGGACAGATATTAATGCATGTAGGAGATGGAAACTCTAAGAATCAAAATGAAACACTGCAAGTGAAATACACTAAAACAGAGTCAGTAATTGCCTCCCTTGAGCTCACTGGTGGACTGGACACAGTATAGAAAAGAATCAGTGAGGGTGTGTACCAATAGTAGGATTACTCCCAATAGCCAAAAGATGGAAACAACGCGAGGTGAAATTTGCGACCCCATGGACTACTACCCACCAGGCTCCTCTGTCCATGGAATTCTCCAAGCAAGAATACTGGAGTGAGTAGTCATTCCCTTTTCCAGGCGATCTTCCCAGCCCAGGATAGAACCTGCATCTCCTGTATTGCAGGCAGATTTTTTACCATCTGAGCCACTAGGGAAGCCCAGCCAGGGGTGAAATAGTAAATAAATTTATGGGGAAAATGTGGTATACACATGCAATGGAAATTATTTTTCCATAAAAAGAATAAAATTTTAATATGTATTGTAACATGGATGGGCCTTAAAAACATTTATGCTTAATGAAATAAGCCAGATATTGAAGAACAAATATCACATGATTTCATTTATATGCGATGCCAGGAATTGGCAAATGGGCAAGGACAAAAAGCAGAATGAAGGTTAACAGAGGCTGGTACAGAGTTTATACTGGGGATGATGAAACATTTATACAACCTTGTAAATGTATTCCCTGCCATTGAATTATATACTCACAAATTGTTAAAATGATAAACTTTAAGTTTTGTACATTTTACCACAGTTTAAAAAAGAGCCAGTGAGCTTGAATATATTTCAATAGAGACTTCCTAAACTAAAATGCAAACAAAAAGCACATTAAAAAAAAAAGCACATAATATCCAAGAACCTTATTAGAATTTCAAAAGGTTTACTATACGGATAATTACAACACCCTAAGGAGAAGTAAGAGAGACTGATATAAAAGAAATATTTGCAGTAATAATGACTAGAGGTTTACAAAATAATGACACACATAAAGCTTCACTTCCAGATATCTCTAAGAATACCAAACAGGCTTAATACCAAGCAGTCTATGTCTAGGGATATTATAGAGAAAGAGAATAGAATTAGTTGCTCAGTTATATCCAGCACTTTGCAACCCTATGGACTGTAGTCCGCCAGGTTCCTCGGTCCTTGGAATTCTCCCGGCAAGAATACTGGAGTGGGTTGCCCTTTCGTTCTCCAGGAGATCGTCCGAACCAGAGATCAAACCCAGGTTTCCTGCACTGCAGGCAGATTCTTTACCATCTGAGCCACCAGGGAAACCCCAGGCATAGTATATTCAGACTGTGAAAATCTTAGAGAAAAAGACCATCTTGAAAGAAGGGAAGCGAACAAAATCCAAAACATCGTCTATAGAGAAAATAAGGATAAGAACTACATAGGACTTCTCTCCTCAAACCACATGAGCAAGAAGAGAGTGGTGTGAAACTCTTTAAAATATTTAAACCACAAACTGTGTTCCTTCAGTGAATGCTGCTACCAGCAAAAGTCACCTTTAGAGGAATTTTCTTTCACTTCCTTTTCCTTTTTTCTGAGATTTATTATCGTTGGAACTCTCAGGAAATTTGTATGCTTTTTCTGTGCATTGGTACAGAGTTTGTGCTGTTTCAGTCAGTCCTTTTCAAGGCAGAGAAGGGCTCCTTCCACCATTAAATTGAGCAGCTGATTCCTGACACCAGCACTGCTAGGTCCTCTCCATACTTTGCAATCCCCTGTGATGTTCCATTAGCTGCTCTCAGTTGATTTAGGAAATATGAAGGTGTAAATTCGCAAATATAAAGATGCAGTATTTTCTCGCCTCTAGTTTAGTCGAAGACAAAGTCTGTAGATTTTTTTCTTTTTTGTCGTTGGCATTCTTCTTGTTGCTTAGATTGCGACTGATATGTATACACTGTGCATGCTAGGTTGCTTCAGTCATGTCCAACTCTTTGTGATCCTATGAGCCATAACCCGCCAGGCTCCTCTGTCCGTGGAATTCTCCAGACAAGAAAGCTGGAATGAGTTGCCATGCTCTTCTCCAGGGGATCTTCCTGACCTCAGACTGAATCTACATCTCTTATGTTTCCTGCATTGGCAGGCAGATTCTACACCACTAGTGCCAACTGGGACTGATATATACACACACAAAAGAATCTGCCTACAATGCAGAAGATCCAGGTTCAATCCCTGGGTTGGGAAGATCTCCTGGAAAAGAGAACTGCTACCCACTCCAGTGTTCTTGCCTGGAGAATTCCAGGGACAGAAGAGCCTGGTCGTGTACAGTCCATGGGGTCATAAAGAGTCAGACATGACTGAGCAGAAAACATACATAGACATGGATAAAATAGATAACAAATGGCAACCTATTATATAGGATGGAGAAATCCTCAGTGCTCATTTGATGACACAAATGAGAAAGAAATCCATGAAAATGGAGCTGTATGTATACATATAGCGGATTCACTTTCCTGTAGAGCAGAAGATAAAACAACTCTGTAGAGCAATTCTACTCCAGTTTAAAAAAAAAAAAAAAGGTATCATGAGACTTTGGGAGTACTGAGACTAATTCAGCTGCCCATTTCTAGTGGGACTTTGAGTTCTGTGCAGACACCAACAGGAGCATTCCAGGCCAGCTCCTGGAAGCTCTCTCTGAGACAGGGGACAAGCTGATTGGCTCAATCTGTTCGTCTTTCACAATATGCCTTTGCAGAGGCTTGGTATTCTTTTCCCTCCAATGAGAGGGATGTTCCTGAACCCAATTTCCATGGCAACATAGATTCCTGTAGAGTTTTCATTACTTATAGTTAGTAATTAAGATAAAGTTGTGTTCAATGTTTTGCCTATTTTTTCTAATCTAAAATGTCACACTGATGCCATTTCTAGTGGGACTTTGAGTTCTGTGCAGACACCAACAGGAGCATTCCAGGCCAGCTCCTGGAAGCTCTCTCTGAGACAGGGGACAAGCTGATTGGCTCAATCTGTTCGTCTTTCACAATATGCCTTTGCAGAGGCTTGGTATTCTTTTCCCTCCAATGAGAGGGATGTTCCTAAACCCAATTTCCATGGCAACATAGATTCCTGTAGAGTTTTCATTACTTATAGTTAGTAATTAAGATAAAGTTGTGTTCAATGTTTTGCCTATTTTTTCTAATCTAAAATGTCACACTGATGCCTAAGTGTTACTGACACAGAGGCAGGAGTTATTCTGTTAAAAGAGTCCTGGAATTTATCCATCTAAGCCCTAACCAAGCCTTAGTACAAAACCCTGGGAAAATAGAGATTCATATATCTGCTATTACTTGTACTTATTTCCCGGATTTGCAAGTAACACTGATGATGTTTATGACAATGCCTATGCAGAATCCCTCCAAAGGAAAATTTATGTGTGATATTGAGAAACTTATAAAAATTGTAGCCATCTAAAGCATAGTTTAAAATTTAAAACTACACTAATAAAGTAATAAATCATAGTAGAAAATGCATTTCTCGGCACCCTCAGCGTATTTCCAAGTTTTATAAAGGCATCAAACCAGAGGCCCTAAATTACACCAAATTTCTCCAATAATATTAACAATTCCTTACAGAAAAGTTAGGCAGCTATTATTTCTCAGTCTTAAAAAGTTTTTAATAGTTTATTTTTTTCTGAATTAGAAATCTATTGTTTCACCCCAATAGAAAATCATCTGTTAACTTTTTTCTCAAATGATGATTTCTTTCAGTGTTTATCTTACATATGTTGGTGTAACATAATTTAACTTTCAGTAAGACAATATCATCAGAGAGGCATCAGAGAACAGACACACAAACCATAATCACAGAAAACTAGTTAATCTAATCACGGGACCACAGCCATGTCTAACTCT
>SJYC01139320.1:0-31717 GCA_006408675.1 Madoqua kirkii
TGTGTGGTCGTTGGAACATTCTTTGGCATTGCCTTTCTTTGGGATTGGAATAAAAACTGACCTTTTCCAGTCCTGTGGCCACTGCTGAGTTTTCCAAATTTGCTGGATCATTAAAAAAGCAAGAGAGTTCCAGAAAAACATCTACTTCTGATTTATTGTCTATGCCAAAGCTTTTGACTGTGTGGATCACAACAAACTGTGGAAAATTCTTAAAGAGATGGGAAAATCAGATCACCTAACCTGCCTCCTGAGAAATCTGTATGCAAGTCAAGAAGCAACAGTTGGAACTAGACATGGGACAACAGACTATTCCCAAATCTGGAAAGGGGCATGTCAAGGCTGTATATTGTCACCCTGCTCATTTAACTTATATGCAGAGTACATTATGAAAAATGCTGGGCTGGATGAAGCACAAGCTGGAATCAAGATTGCTGGGGAAAATATCAATAACCTCAGATACGCTGATGACACCACACTTGTGGAAGAAAGTAAAGAAGAGCTAAAGAGCCTCTTGATGAAAGTGACAGAGGAGAGTGAAAAAGTTGGCTTTAAACTCAACATTCAGAAAACTAAGATCATGGCATCTGGTCCCATCACTTCATGGGAAATAGATGGGGAAACAGTGGAAATAGTGGCTGACTTTATTTTGGGGGGCTCCAGAATCACTGCAGATGGTGACTGCAGCCATGAAATTAAAAGATGTTTGTTCCTTGGAAGGAAATCCATGACTAATCTAGACAGCATATTAAAAAACAGAGACATTACTTTGCCAACAAAAGTCCATCTAGTCAAAGCTATGGTTTTTCCAGTAGTCACATATGGATGTCAGAGGTGGACTGTAAGGAAAGCTGAGCACTGATGAATTGATGCTTTTGAGCTGTGGTGTTGGAGAAGACTCTCAAGAGTCTCTTGGACAGCAAGGAGATCCAACCAATCTATCCTAAAGGAAATCAGTCCTGAGTGTTCATTGGAAGGACTGATGCTGATGCTTAAAGTTCAATACTTTGGCCACCTGATGGGAAGAACTAATTCATTTAAAAAGACCCTGATGCTAGGAAAGATTGAAGGCAGGAGAAGGGGATGGCAGAGGATGAGATGGTTGGATGGCATCACTGACTCAATGGACATGAGTTTGAGTAAACTCCGGGACTTGGTGATGGATAGGGAGGTCCGGCTTACTGCAGTCCACAGGGTCAAAGAGAGTCAGTCATGACTGAGTGACTGAACTGAACTGATAGTCATGTAAAGGAAATGAATGCCTGAACAAACTTCACTTGATGCAATAAATAGCATATTTTCTGCTTCAGTTATTTAAATTAACTTGTTTGAGAGATGATTTGCAGTTGTAAACTGTAAAGGGTAATGAGGGCAAGTGTCTAGGAACTTGGGGAAAATATGGCTCAAACACAGTTACTCTGAATAATAGACCTGCTTTGAGGGTCAAGGAGAACACATACAATCCCAACACAATGTCCTCAAAGCAATCCATAAGCTACTGTGAGTGCATAACTAGAAAAGGAAATGTGTACATGCTTGTTCAATCACTCAGTTATGTTCAACTATTTGTGACCTCCCGGCCTGTAGCATGCAAGCAACCAATTGATTTCTTAAGAGGCATATATTTTTAAACCTCAGTTCTGGGTTTTCCAGGGTTGACTTTCATTCATATTGTGCATCAAACTGAGAGACTGGTTTTAGTTTGCCTAGTAAAAACATTCCTGACTATGATCAAAGTTTATGATTGATAAATGTTTAGGAATTCAAATCCAGTCTTCACTTTTGTGTTCCCCACATTAGTTGAGCAGTGAATACAATATTAATAAGAAAAAAATGCTGCCTCTCTGAAATAACTGCTCTATTTTTGTTGATGACAATGATGTCAATATTGTTAGGATATGGTGGGAGGATTAATTTTCATAAAATTTCATGCCTGGACTGGTGTATTACACAGGTAAGAGTTCAAACATAGCCAGGAACTGCTCCAACCACATTCTCATTTCCTCCCTCTCTCCCTTTTTTACAACTTTTTAAAAATTTAACTTAATTTTTTTGACTGTGTCAAAACTTGGTTGTACTAGAACTCTTCCTTGGCATGTGTGCCTGTGGCACCTTAGTCCCTCACCAGGGATCAGACCCATATCCCCTGCATTGCAAGGTGGATTCTTAATCACTGCTCTCCAGGGAAGCCTTCTCATTTTCTCTTAAGGAGTTAAAATCAAATAAGCAACAAACAATCACAGCCAAGGGACAACAAAGATCCGAATATACCACTGGAAGTCCAAATTGCTGAATTAACCCTCTCTGTAAGCACGCTAAATTCTACTGGTGTGAAGAACATCATAAGACTTGATGATGGCTCTGTTCTAGTTTCTTTTTAAAATGTCATTGTTCCAGGAGTCCGAAGTATGCACACGAGAATCAAGAATTCACTAAAAATGAATGGGATCAGCTAGGTCCCTGGGCGCCATTTGTCATGTCTCCTTGGTCTATTAGATCTGTCTCCAGTATAATACATCAGTTTCATGTAAAGCCATTTTTTATACTCTTGAAAAAGGCTTTTCCCCTGGCTATTGTCATTGGTCATAGATGGAGACAGTGCATGGTGTGTAGTAACTGCTGCCTGATACTGGAGCATAAATACTTTAATACTATGATTGGACTTATTGGTCCAATAACAATGATGGACTGCGTGGACTGAACCAAATAAACAGTGTGCCTCCTTACGCTGCTTGGCCAAGACACCTCATCTGTACTCTGTCTCTTTATGCTTTAGCCCTTAAATTTTTTTAACAAAGCACAGTAAAACTACCAGTATTGAACAGTAATAGGGTTTCTTTGAAATACACACAAGCAGTAAGTTACAGTAACAGAGTCACTTGAATATATTGTTTGAGCATTAAAAAGTGATAGTTGGCGCTGTAACACTGATATTTCCTCAAATTTTTACTGAAAAAGAAAAAAATTAAATTTGTTGTATTCTGTGTCTGACTTATGCATATATAAAATGCATAAATTCAATCCCTGGGTCAGGAAGATCCCCTGGAGAAGGAAATGGCTATCCACTGCAGTATTCTTGCCTGGAAAATTCCGTGGACAGAGGAGCCTGACAGGCTACAGTCCATGGGGTCACAAAGAGTTGGACACACTTAGAGCAATAGAAAAAGGAAAAATAAAAGTGTAAATGCACCTTATTATCAGAGGAAAGGCCAAGGTATGTGAGAAAGCAGTTATTGGTATAGTCAGTCCGATATCAGTTTTTAAAGAAACTATAAACAATTAGATGACAAATTAAGGCTATATTTTGCTGTTCACTAAGTTATTGTGAGAAGCCAGGTTTTTAGTTATCTAAAAAAAGTCTACTCTATGAAAATATTGTTTTGATTGCATTGGAGGATGGAAAAGTCAAGCTAAAATAGATGAGAACATTCGAGATTATCACTTTAGTATTCTTACAGTATTTGAATCAACAGAATCAGACAAATAGTTTGTAGAGATAATTCAACTTGGCAAATGCTACTAGTGAGCTATCTGCATTGTTTTAGCAGTTTAAAGAATGGAGAAAATTATATCCTGAAACATGAAGCATATCATGTACCATCTAAAAGATTAATCAGAGATGATGCTAAGAGGATATCATTGCTGTTGGTTATAGCAGAAACGGGCAAAAATTATTTATTTTGCAAAGCGCTTTCACCAAAAGGGTTTTAATTTTTTTGTTGTTCAGTTGTGTACAGCTCTTTGTGACCTTGTGTGCTATAACCTGCCAGCCTCCTCTGTCCATGGACTTCTCCATGCAAGAATACCAGAGTGGGTATTCTCTTCTCTAAGGATCTTCCCAACCCAGAGATCAAACCCAGGCCTCCAGCATTGGCAGATAGATTCTTTACTGTCAAAGCCACCAGGGAAGCCCCCCACTTTCAACACTTTCACATGTGCGCTATCTATCTTATTTTAGCAATTTAAAGAATGGAGAAAATTATATCCTGAATCTGAAGCATCTAAAAGATTAATCAAAAAAGATGCTGAGAAGATAGTGTTGCTGTTGATTATGACAAAATATGCATAAACCATTTTGCAAAGCACTTTCACCAAAAGCATTTTAATTTCTCCACAATCCTACTCAGCTGTTGGAACAAGAAATTCTTTCCCTTGTACACTATATTCATTAAGTGGAAAGATAGTCTGCTCAAATACATCTATTCATCTATTTATATGCTTAATGAAGACCTGACTTTTGGTTACAACCAACATTTCTATCAGGGAGGAAAATTATTTCTGACCAAGTTTAACTATGTTCTCATAGAATCTATAGACAAAAGGAAGCTAGTAAAATGTAATATATTGATGTCTCAAAATCAAGCAAGTTTGTCCAATATATTAATAATCAAGTAGAAATATGTGGTTTAAATCTCTCCATAGACAGTGGCTGCATGAGTGTGGATGTTGAGAGAAATATCATTTCCTGATGCAGCCTGCAACTTGCTTGATGAGGAAAATTTAAGCATTAAAGTCTGTCATCAACAGCGGTACTCAGTCAAAATGTCTCAGGATGCCTTATCAAGAATATGCAGTCCATCTTTGGCACATTGATGATCCCAACTTAGACATTATCAGAAGTGACTGTTAATATCACGAGAGTAGAATAGAAATTTCCTGTGTTATGTTTTGATTGCATTGGAGGATGGAAAAGTCAAGCTAAAATAGATGAGAACATTCGAGATTATCACTTTAGTATTCTTACAGTATTTGAATCAACAGAATCAGACAAATAGTTTGTAGAGATAATTCAACTTGGCAAATGCTACTAGTGAGCTATCTGCATTGTTTTAGCAGTTTAAAGAATGGAGAAAATTATATCCTGAAACATGAAGCATATCATGTACCATCTAAAAGATTAATCAGAGATGATGCTAAGAGGATATCATTGCTGTTGGTTATAGCAGAAACGGGCAAAAATTATTTATTTTGCAAAGCGCTTTCACCAAAAGGGTTTTAATTTTTTTGTTGTTCAGTTGTGTACAGCTCTTTGTGACCTTGTGTGCTATAACCTGCCAGCCTCCTCTGTCCATGGACTTCTCCATGCAAGAATACCAGAGTGGGTATTCTCTTCTCTAAGGATCTTCCCAACCCAGAGATCAAACCCAGGCCTCCAGCATTGGCAGATAGATTCTTTACTGTCAAAGCCACCAGGGAAGCCCCCCACTTTCAACACTTTCACATGTGCGCTATCTATCTTATTTTAGCAATTTAAAGAATGGAGAAAATTATATCCTGAAATCTGAAGCATCTAAAAGATTAATCAAAAAAGATGCTGAGAAGATAGTGTTGCTGTTGATTATGACAAAATATGCATAAACCATTTTGCAAAGCACTTTCACCAAAAGCATTTTAATTTCTCCACAATCCTACTCAGCTGTTGGAACAAGAAATTCTTTCCCTTGTACACTATATTCATTAAGTGGAAAGATAGTCTGCTCAAATACATCTATTCATCTATTTATATGCTTAATGAAGACCTGACTTTTGGTTACAACCAACATTTCTATCAGGGAGGAAAATTATTTCTGACCAAGTTTAACTATGTTCTCATAGAATCTATAGACAAAAGGAAGCTAGTAAAATGTAATATATTGATGTCTCAAAATCAAGCAAGTTTGTCCAATATATTAATAATCAAGTAGAAATATGTGGTTTAAATCTCTCCATAGACAGTGGCTGCATGAGTGTGGATGTTGAGAGAAATATCATTTCCTGATGCAGCCTGCAACTTGCTTGATGAGGAAAATTTAAGCATTAAAGTCTGTCATCAACAGCGGTACTCAGTCAAAATGTCTCAGGATGCCTTATCAAGAATATGCAGTCCATCTTTGGCACATTGATGATCCCAACTTAGACATTATCAGAAGTGACTGTTAATATCACGAGAGTAGAATAGAAATTTCCTGTGTTCATATGTTGCTAACAAAAATCTTACAGAACCCAGTACCTAAATGAGAATTCATATCATCATATGCTCTACTTAATTTATTAAATGTAGAAAAAATATGTGTATTTTTAGAAAACAAAACAGATGTCCAGTACTTTATAAAGTTAGCTGCTACTGCTAAGTCGCTTCAGACGTGTGCCACTCTGTGCGACCCCATTGACGGCAGTCCACCAGGCTCCACTGTCCCTGGGATTCTCCAGGCAAGAATACTGGCGTGGGTTGCCATTTCCTTCTCCAATGCATGAAAGTGAAAAGCGAATGTGAAGTCGCTCAGTCATGTCCGACCTTCACGACCCTATGGAATGCTGCCTAACAGGCTCCTTTGTCCATGAGATTTTCCAGGCAAGAGTACTGGAGTGGGTTGTTATTGCAAACTTCTGTTAAAATAAATTGATAAACACTAGATGCTTAAATGAACATGGATTAAATATGTTACAAGATACTCATTGTGAGACACTCATGATAAGAAAGAAAATGGCCAGAGTTACACATGGTAAATACAACTGAAATGACTGGCAAGATGTTCAAAAAGAAAAATTAGACTAGCTCAGAAGAAAGACTTTCTCTTGGCAAAATGTTTTTTCACCAGACTCCTCTGGAGAAGGGAATGACTGCCTACTCCAGTATTGTTGCCTGAAGAATTCCATGGACAGAGGAGCCTGGTGGGCTACAGTACACGGGGCTGCAAAGAGTCAGACATGACTGAGCAATCAGCACTTTCATTTTCACGTTAATGATTTCAGGAGAATTGAAAGTTTGAAGCAAGACTAAGCCTGTCTTCTCTTTTGGGGAAAATATATAACTCACCTTAAATTTATGTACATTAAATGGATTATCTCAAGTCTACAGCATGAGCTCAGCCATAGAGCCCCTAATTTTAATAACAAAGATAATAAATGCTACTGTGTTGCTAAATGTCAGCCACGCTACATAGTTCTTGATATCATTTCCCTTTGTACTCACATGAAACCTAATTTAAAGTATCCATGGTTTTGTGGGTCCATTGCACAAATAACTTATTTATTATACTTGTCCAGGGTTACACAGCTAGATAGAGTGTTCAACATTTGAATCAAGAACTCTTCAAATATCATTAAAAGTAGACCTATGCAAGCTAGTCTCCGAGTATGATTACCTTGAACTACACCTTTTTTTATACTTTGTTTCTCTAGCTCAAAAACTTTAAGACCATTTTACCTCTCATTTTTAGCAGTAATATCATATAACTTAGTGATGCATGTCCTTCATCTTTTTATGTAAACCCTAAACTCACAAACACACAGCTATGAAAACACGAATCACTCTAATACTCTTTCAGTCAGTGAGTTTATATCTCCCATCTTCCTACTAAGTATCTACCAACTCACCTCAAACTGGGACAGTAGATTATTTTCTGAGATAGCCCTTTCTGCCTTAAAAAGTGGTTACAGTGACTATGATTATGTTAAATTGAACTATTTTCCTATAAACATCTTAATCCAGTGCCTTTATTCTATAGTTAGATCACTGTAAATTTTTTTAAAAATTATCTTTCACCATAGTATTTTAAGTACTTGAAGAAGTATTTTTCCAATTGTAACATATTTGATTTATTTACCTTTATTCACTGTATACAGTGTTATATCACCTTACCTCTGTAATCTCTTTCTTCTGTACTTTTTTCAGAGCAAGTCAGCATAGAACAAAGAAGTGAGCAGTGTTTGGATGGAGATTGTTCCTTAGATCTTAAAATATGATGTCCTTTGAAAAAAGGATATAAATTTCCTCTCACATGCTGCCTAGGAGCACAGACTGTGAAATGAGCAGATAAGCAGTCAGAAGTCTGTTCAAAGAGTTCTCTATTATTTATTCAATGTGTAACCTTACACCTCAGAGCTTCTATGAGTTGTGTGATTTTCTCTTGAATTGCTTTGAGATAACTTTATATATAAAACATTTCACATTGTTAATATAATTTTTGAGTAATTTATGAATCATTCCTAAACATAATACAGTTGCTAAGTTGTGTCCGACTCTTATGTGACCCCATGGGCTGTAGCCCATCAGGTTCCTCTGTCTTTGGGATTTCCCAGGCAAGAATACTGGAGTGGGTTGCAATTTCCTTCTCCAGGGGATCTTCGTGACCCAGAGATGGAACCCCAGTCTCCTGCATTGCAAGCTGATTTTTTTTTTTTTTTTTGCAAACGGATTCTTTACCAACTGAGCCACCTGGGAAGTCCTGTAAGCATAATATTTTATACATAATATTTCCCTTTTGGCAAAAGATTTGGATAAGACAACATCATCATAGCTGGCAGGGTGATTCTGTGATCTTACATTTATTGTCTCCTGAGATGGTTTCCCTCATAGCTCAATTGGTAAAGAATCTGCCTGCAATGTGGGAGACCCCGGTTAGATTTGTGGGTCAGGAAAATCACTGGAGAAGGGATAGTCTACCCATTCCACTGTTCTTGGGCTTCCCTTGTGACTCCACTGATGAAGAATCTGCCTGCAATGTGGGAGACCTGGGTTCAATCTCTGGGATGGGAAGATCCCCTGGAGAAGAGAAAAGCTACTCACTCCAGTATTCTGGCCTGGAGAATTCCATGGGCTGTTCAGTCCATGGGATCACAAAGAGTAGGACAGGACTGAGTGACTTTCACTTTTCATTTTTCTCCTGAGAGTATTTTGAAACTTGAGCAACTCACTCTTATGAACTTTCTGGAGAGTAATGTCACCCTAAGTGTTCTTGCAATGAAGGAACAGGATACTAGAGGAACTGTGAGGTGTCTGGGCCAGAAAGTGTTGGAACAACATTCTACAGGATTTATTGTAGGTGATCCTAGCAAGTGTTCAAGGGTGTGGGTGTTGTGCTGTCAGGAATTGTCATTAATTTTATGATCGGATCCTTAATACTAATAACTTTATCTTAATGGTTGAAGACAGAAAAAGAGATGAAAGCTATAATAATGAAAAGAAGCCACTGTGTACTCATGTTAACCAGAAACTGGGAACATGTAAGCATTTTTGCCATTTGAGAAAACACTTGCTATTTAGTGTGCTCAAATATGAATATGAAAGTGGCTTCATCTTTGTTTTATTCCATCATGTTCTTGTAGTTATCTCGTCTGATGCTCATATTCTAAGAAATTGTTTATATTCAACAGGAGGATGAATGCCAAGGTTTACTTCCAAGTATAAGGCAGTTCCTGGCTAAAAGTCCTTCCTTTCATATTCTCCATTCCCCTTTCAGCCAAGAGCACATAAAGTTAGGCCAGAAAGCATCAATCCATTATAACATTTTTAAGGATTTTGTTGACCAGGATATTTTCCAGAAAATTCTTATAGTTGTATAAGCGCAAGTCTCTCATTCTTTTTTCTATATTTGTTTGTTTTTGCAAAATGAGTTATTGAGTCATCTATGGGGCAATGTTTGTGAAAGACCATTTAAGATCTTGGAGAAGATAAATCAGTCAATTCTAACATAGTGATCACCAGAAATAAAGTAGCTGTTAATTTTGCAATAGACTCCAAAGCTAAGAGCTTAGATTATCTCATTCATGCACCAAAAATGCTCCAGATTCCAACTTGGTCTTTCAGAGAACTCGGTCTTGTTATTGTTTTATTTATCCTGCTCATGAGCTGTTCCACTTGACTTACAGTATTTATGTAGTTCAAGCAAGAAATACTGCTGTAACTCAAATTCCCCTTTGGCTAGTTCAGAGGAATCCAAGGCTTTTATGAATGTTCAAGAGCAGCTGATCAGTTTGTCTTTAGAACTAGCTGTTTTTCCACATAAAGAAGGGACTCGAAGGGCACAAAATCCATTGGAAATGCAAGCATAATTTATCTCAACTGAAGTAACTTCTTTAAGGAGAGAAAAATGTTTGAGTGGAGATGAATAGTTCTTATGAAGCAGGCTGGAGTGTCTTTGAAGAGAACAAACTGTTTACTGCAGCAAGATAAGTCCTAATACAGATCTCTTTCCCTAAGGGGAAATTTTTGCTGGTAGTGTTTTAATGACATCTGAAATAATAGCTTCTGGAATATTCCTAAGAACCCTCAGCTTGAAATCTCTAGATGAAATGAATGTCCAGTAGTCAGGGGAAAGTTATATATTGCTTTTTATTTGAGAAATATGAATCTATGAATCAACTCTTTGGAGCTTTACTGTACCTAATAAGGTCCTTTTCAATGATGTTCAGTGAAGAAGATTTTCTCTCTGTCATTTCTGGAAATCCAATATCCTATGTCAGTTTATGTAAGTCTTTAGTAATGCAATTTGTTAATAAATAACAAATAAATTTGTTAGTGACTGTGGCATTTATCTCATAGTATTTAGTCATATTAGCTCAAAATATAATCTAAGAATCAAGTGCATGGGGGCATCTCTTAATAATTTATCAGATGGTGATATATATATATCTTAAATGGAATTAATCTTAACATAATTGAATATAATGACAGTGGCTTAGGACAAGGAAGTTCAAGGGTTTCTAAACGTTTCCCACTTAATTGTCATGTAATTATTTGATTATATTTAACTTTTATAACATTTATAGATGATAACATTGGTAGACTTTCTAAATATAAAATTCACCTTTTGAGAGCTATTCAAAAATGGCACCAGTAAGATCTGAGTCCCTGTTGCAGTGATTTCCCTCAGTAAAACCCGACTCAATGAACATGAGTCTGAGCAAGCTCAGGGAACTCGTGATGGACAGGGAAGCCTAGTGTGCTACAGTCCATAGGGCCACAAACAATCGGACAAGACTGAGCAACTGAACCGAACTAAACTGAATTCTGTAATTTAAAATCAGGCAGGTATCTTCCCACCAGCACTGTGATAACCCTCCAGAAAAGCAAAGCCCTGTCCATCCTGAAAGAGATTAAGAGTCATATAGGATACTAAATATGGCTAGATGTTTGATGATCTCAAGTTAAATTTATGCATTAACTCATCACCAAAATTGGATGCCTTTCATGTGCAAAGTGATTAGATTTCTAGTTCAATTCGAGAGCTCTCTGATCTCAGAAAAGATTGGTCCTGCTAGGAATCAAAGAGAGAAACAGGACATTTGATGCTACATTTGATAAGAATACTCCCAATATTTTTACAGAGTTGTACTCCAGAAAATATTTTTCCACTGAAAATCAGAATATTAAATTGGATCTTTCATTTAAAAGATCTTATAGTTTATTCTACTTTAAAAATGCTGCTGTTTTGTTTTATCCCTCTGAGGTTAATGTGAATACAATAAGCCAGTAATACTGTGAAGTAATATTTTCTGCCCTCAGAATCAGGGGGAAAAAAACCTTGAAGAAAGTAAAACATTCATTTATAGACACAGTAGAAGCTTACTACTGATATTCTATTGTAAGAGACCACCTAAAAAATAATTATTCTTTTACTTCAAATTTTAAAAATAAAATTTCTTTTACTTAGAGAACAATGACATATTTTTGCAAACTAGATTTGTCGATGTAGAGAATAAAAAAAAATTTCAAGGTCAGAACATCAGTTAAACATCACTATGAATCATAGTGGGATTTATTTATTTTTAGTATTTAATTATTTGATTGCATCAAGTCTTAGTTCAGCATATAGACTCTTAATTGCAACATGTGGGATCTAGTTATCTGACCAGGGATCTAACCTGGGCCCCCTGCATTTGGAGGGTCTAGTCTTAGCCACTGAAACACCAGGGAAGATCCCATAGTGGGCTTTATTAATTGGTTATTAAAAGGTAGATTTCTTTTTGCTACATAGAGTAAATCAAATAAAGATTGTTTTTGTTTCCCTGCTACACGCTTGAAGAATATCTCAGTTAGTAACTGTATGGGCTGACTCATGTCCCCTCCAGAATTCATATGTGGAAGCCCAGCCCCCTTCCCTACTCCACGTGACTGTGTTAGGAAATGGGCCTTTAAGGAAGTAGTTAGAGCTAAGTGAGGTCATCTGGTGTAGGGCCCTGATCTAGGAGGACTTGTGTTCTGGTAAGAAGGAGAAGGGACACCAGGGTTGGAAGTACACAGAGAAAAGGCCATGTAAAGATACAAGGAGAGGAAGATCTGCCTGGGAAGGACAGAAGCCTCGAGGGAACCCAGCCCTGCCAGCAGCATGATCCTGCCCTTCCAGCCACCACAACCACGATGAATAAGTATTTGTTAAGTCACCCATTCAGTTGTATTTGTTATGGCAGTCCTAGCAACTGATATCAAAATGCATATGTTACATTCAATAGAAGCCATCTATCTGCCTTATAGATAATAAACTGATTGACTTTTAGTTTTTTGTAATTTTCAGGGTTTTTTTTTTCCCATTTTAGTTCTCTAATTCATCCATAAACTCGTGAAGTTTAAAATGATGTAATATGTTCATTACTAGGCTGCTATAAAATGAATCAGTACTATCACTCTAACATTGTTAATAAATAACTTTTGTATAAATACTAATTTCCTCAATTATCTACATATTAGGCACTTTGGGGAAGTGGAAAAATATTCAATGCTAAGTGAACAAAATCACCAAGAGAAATGTTAAGGCTATACTTTTTCTGCCTTTGTTCCCTAAGAATTAACTTAGCAGTTTTGTTTTTAAAAAGCAACATTCTGCAGTATTCTCTTAAACACAATATTTGCTACTGCCAAATGATTCAACATTTACTGGGCCAACTTTACCTCACTGAACCTCTGGAAATACCATAACCATGGTTTAGCAGAGTAAGTACAATAAAAGGGTTTAGGCGAGATTCAGTTCATTAGAAGTATATCAATATCATACAGTAAATGTGCCTGTGTTCACAACAATGAGGCTTCTGGGAACATTTAGCACCTTGCTCCATGATCTGCTTTTTTCTTTCTTGTTTTTGTTTGTTTCTAAACAGTGCTTGAGTATGTGCTCAAATGGGGTGCATGAGAATGCAGTTGCCACATATTCAGGTTTCAATCCAAAATAATCAAATATATACTTACAACATACTTCCCAGTTATCTTATAAATTTTCAAATGCAAATCCTAGTGATTGCTGAAAAGACAAAATAGCCAGGGCTTAGCTCCAGGCCCGAGATAGGATAGATGGACAGACAGACAGACACACATTCGTGTTATGTATTGCTTGTTATCTTGTGGGATATCAGGTTACACAAAGTTTCTTCCCAGAAATTAAAGACATTTTCACCTTTAAATAGCAAGTGTGGTTAGAAATGTGAATACTGTAGAAGTTATTTTAATTCACTGTGCAAGAAAATTGAGTGAGTGAGTGACTGAAGTTGCTCAGTCATGTCCGACTCTTTGCGACCCCATGGACTGTAGCCCGCCAGGCTCCTCCCCCATGGGATTCTCCAGGCAAGGGTACTGGAGTGGGCTGCCATTTCCTTCTCCAGGGGATCTTCCCAACTCAGGGATCAAACTTGGGTCTCCTGCATTCCAGGCAGACGCTTTAACCTCTGAGCCACCAAAAGAAAATATACTCACTTTTTGTGGATTCTTGTACTTAAGTAGGTGGAAAATATCAATATGTAGCTTCTGCATATTTACACAAATTTGGATAACCTAAAGTAAAAATGAGATGTTATCAAGAACAAGGAGTAGAAAATGAAGAGATGTGAATGCATTTTTTAAAAAATGGTGCAATATTTGCACCACTTCCACCACTTCCAGGAGAAAGAATGTATTTTTAAAGTGTAAACTTGATCTAAAGATTCCATACTTTGAAGGATTTCATAGAAAGAAAGTGTCTTTATTTTTTAAGCAATTCATTCAAACCAAAAAAAGAAAAAGCGACAGCTTCACTTCATCTGAAGTGAAAATAAATCCAAATAATTGCTTTATACTCTTGCCAGGACCCTGCCTTGACAGGATTAAATAGGACTGATGTGGTTTCACCATGGTATACCTGGGCTGTTGAATCACAAACAGGAACTCCGGCTCCTTTTCTCAATAGGATGTTTCAGCTCTTGGTAATTAACTGACTGAATCCAGCAGAGCTAAGAGACCAAATTCTTGTTCATTGTTTTCTGCTGTTTTATTGATGACTACTCAAGTCTCACCAGTTTGTGAGTCTTGATCTCCTTTGTATAAAAGGACCAGTTTAAGTTTAAAGTCCTCAGTGATGGAGAGGGAAGACAGACTTCCTCTTGACTTTCTAGAACCTTCCTGTGCCAAATATAGAAGGCAATGCTTTGGCCTCAAGATGTTAGTGGGGTGGTAAAGAACAGACATATAAGGATTGAACTACAAAAATAAGATATTTCTGCTGTGAAAGTTGTCAAGGTAAATAGGCTTAGGGGAATAAGCTGCATTTTGTGCTTTTCCATCAATGAAAGTGAAAGAGAGAGTGAAAAAGTTGGCTTAAAACTCAACATTCAGAAAAATAAGATCATGGCATCTGGTCCCATCACTTCATGGGAAATAGATGGGGAAACAGTGAAAACAGTGGCTGACTTTATATTGGGGGGCTCCAAAATCACTGCAGATGGTGACTGCAGCCATGAAATTAAAATAAGATCATGGCATCTGGTCCCATCACTTCATGGGAAATAGATGGGGAAACAGTGAAAACAGTGGCTGACTTTATATTGGGGGGCTCCAAAATCACTGCAGATGGTGACTGCAGCCATGAAATTAAAAGACGTTTACTCTTTGGAAGAAAAGTTATGACCAACCTAGATAGCATATTCAAAAGCAGAGACATTACTTTGCCAACAAAGGTCTGTCTAGTCAAGGCTATGATTTTTCCAGTAGTCCTGTATGGATGTGACAGATGGACTATATAGAAAGCTGAGCACCAAAACCTGATGCTTTTGAACTATGGCCTTGGAGAACTCTTGAGAGTCCCTTGGACTGCAAGGAGATCCAACCAGTCCATTCTGAAGGAGATCAGCCCTGGGATTTCTTTGGAGGTAATGATGCTAAAGCTGAAACTCCAGTACTTTGGCCACCTCATGTGAAGAGTTGACTCATTGGAAAAGACTCTGATGCTGGGAGGGATTGGGGGCAGGAGGAGAAGGGGACGACAGAGGATGAGATGGCTGAATGGCATCTCTGACTCGATGGATGTGAGTTTGAGTGAACTCTGGGAGCTGGTGATGGACAGGGAGGCCTAGCATGCTGCAATTCACGGGGTCACAAACAGTCAGACACGACTGAGTGATGAAACTGAACTGAACTGAGCTACCAGTACCCCCAAAATATGCAGAATCCCTGGCATATTGGCTTCAGAGAGCAGTTCTTCAGTCTGAATGCACACTGTGGCATTATATGTATTTTGCTCCGTGACCTGGAGAGATATAAAGTGCTTAAAAATGTCTCTTTAGTCCTTAGCTTGGAATTATTCCTGCCCACATGTATGTCACATCTAGTGAAGAAAATGAGCATGTACAGTTGACCCTTGAGCAAGGCAGGTCAGGGGCACTGAAATCCTGCACAGTCAAAAATCTGCATGCAACTATGCAGTCAGCCCGCCATATCTTCAGATACATCCCCTTGAATTCAATTAACTGCAGGTGGTGTAGTACTGCAATGTGTACTGAATAAAAAATCCTCAGGTAAGTGGACCTGCATAGTCCAAATCCATGTTGTTCAAGGGTCAACTGTGTACCCATATTTATCTCATACCATATAAATTTATATTCACGTTTTAAATAACAATTCTATACCACAAAAACCTTCTTAGGTGGTGCTAGTGATAAAGAACCTGCTGCCAATGCAGGAAATGTAAGAGAGACAGGTTTGATCCCTGGGTCAGGAAGATCTTCTAGAGAAGGGCATGGCAACCCACTTCAGTATTCTTGCCTGGAGTATCCCATGGACAATCGTAGCCTGGCGGGCTACACTCCATAGGGTCACAAAGAGTCAGACACAACTGAAGTGATTTAGCACTTACACATACCATAAAAATAAAAACCTAAATGTAAATTTAAGGAACCAAAACTAAAATTAAGGTTTGAGAAGACCTCCTTAACTAAGATTGTATTAAATTATTTCACATTAAAAAATAACAACAAAAAGTCAATAGAAAATTAGCTGACTTGGGTGAAAATATTTGATGGTTAATATTGTCTTATAAAAAAGCTCCAGAAAACACAATAAAAATTGTGTGAATACCATAAAGAACAGATTTCAGAATGTCAAAGAAATTGCAACAAAATATGTGGAAAGTGATCATCATAATTAATATTCAGTGATTAGAAACTTAAGAAACAGCACCATCCCTTTTTGACCATTGGAGTGACAAAAATAAGTACAATTAAGTTTGCAGTGTTTCAGGGAAATTTCTGTTATTCATTATGGGTGAAAATGTGAGACAGTGTTTTTTATCAAAAACAATATTAATAAATATACACTTACCATTTGAATCAATAATTTCACCTTTCACCATGAAATAAAAATGCCAATATATTGGAGTGTATTGGCAAGGGCAAAAATTGGATACAAATTTGATATCCATGCACTGAGAAGAAGATTGATGATTTTAAATGTACAGTAAAGCTGGAATCAAGATTGCCGGGAGAAACATCAATAACCTCAGATATGCAGATGACACTACCCTCATGGCAAAAAGTGAAGAGGAACTAAAAAGCCTCTTGATGAAAGTGAAAGAGGAGAGTGAAAAAGTTGGCTTAAAGCTCAACATTTGGAAAACGAAAATCATGGCATCTGGTCCCATCACTTCATGGGAAAAACTCATGTCCATTGAGTCGGTGATGCCATCCAGCCATCTCATCCTCTGTCATCCCCTTCTCCTCCTGCCCCCAATCCCTCCCAGCATCAGAGTCTTTTCCAGTGAGTCAACTCTTTGCATGACGTGGCCAAAGTACTGGAGTTTCAGCTTTAGCATCATTCCTTCCAAAGAACACCCAGGAATGATACCCTTTACTGACCCACAAATAAAAGAGTATATTAGATAATTATAGCAGACATGTGCTTGTCTCCTCATTTCCATTGTTTCTTTCCCTTTTCCAATAACTCTAGGCTTCTCTTTGACAATCCACATAGTTATGGGGAAGTTGCCTCCACTACTGGTTCAAGAGGCATGGCCTGTTACTCTTTCAAAACCATCAATATATTCATCCTTCTTGGCCATGAGTATGGGCATAAGGCTCAAGCAAAACTAATATTTAACATATTGAATGGAATTTTAGAGAAAAGGGGCATTCTCTTTGCTGGAGGGCATAGGCTTAAATGATAAAGAATACATTTGCAATGCAGGAGACCTAGGTTCAAACCCTGGGTCAGGAAGATCCCTTGGAGAAGGAAATGGCAACCCATGACAGTATTCTTGCCTTGAAAAATCTCATGGACAGTGGAGCCTGGTGGGCTACAGTCCATGGGGTTGCAACAGTTGGACATGACTTAGCAACTAAATCACCACCACCATAGTATATGCGTGTAGGGCAGGGATTTGTGTCAGAAACTTTTGCCACTATTTAAAAAGAAAATTCAACTGAGTACATTTTAAAGGTCTTACTGGCTTTATTCAGTGACTTGTGAATCAAGCAGCATCAAATCTAGGAGATAGAAACGAGCCCTGAGGAGCTATACATAACGAAATATATTTTACAAGCAGAATGGAGGAGGAACAAGGAAGTTATACAAGCAAAATGTAGATTGGTTGTGGCAAAGTCACTTTCCTTTAAGGCAGACAAATTACCTAACTAGTGCTGATCAGGCAGTTTCTGACTGGTTGAAGATTCCATTTCTGAGAAAGCCAAAACCATGTAAATTTCAGTTTGGTAATGTGGGGCTTAGCATAAGTGACTCCATTTTGAGCCTATTGGTTTGTTTGTGACACCATCAAAGTGAAGTCATCTGGAGAAGAAAGCACAGAGAAGGGCAAGACTAAAAGAATTACATAAAAATTGTCTTCTTCATACGATAGTCTTATGTGTAAAACTTGATGTAAAATCCTCCCTGCTTTTGCACCAATGCATGCCTTTATTTTCAAGCCAGTTGAATTTGATTTTCTAGCAATTGTAATTCTTGCAACTAAATTAATTCTAATATAATAATCTGCAAGGCCTCTTCCAATTTTAATACTTTTTATATTGTTATACTTAAAATTTAAAACAATTGGTACAACATGAAAAGATTGTGGTCCAGATTAACCTGAAACTCTGTCAAATGCACTAAGAAATGAGCAGTGTGACACATCTCAGAGATCACTAGACTAAGGAGAAATATTTCTATTAGATGTGTTATCTTCAAGAATTCTGTGAGAAATAATTTTGTAAAAAATAAAGCAATGTTTTAATATGCATTAAATGTGATAGATTAAGAGGTTTCTAAAATTGCCAGGTTCAGCATAGTTTCATCTCTCAAAAATTATACATATTTGAAGAACATTTGTAAATAGCAAACACTTTTTTGAGTCCTGCCCACCAGAACTGAAGGTCAAACCACTAACACTGAGTTTCACTAGGAGATATCTGAGCATTTCTAGTTCAATACTTTGAGACTCCACATCATTCTCCCTGCAGCTAATATATTTTTGGCTTTGTCTTTTCCACCGGTCATGTATGGATGTGAGAGTTGGACTGTGAAGAACGCTGAGCGCTGAAGAATTGATGCTTTTGAACTGTGGTGTTGGAGAAGACTCTTGAGAGTCCCTTGGACTGCAAGGAGATCCAACCATTCCATTCTGAAGGAGATCAGCCCTGGGATTTCTTTGGAAAGCCTGATGCTAAAGCTGAAACTCCAGTACTTAGGCCACCTCAGGCGAAGAGTTGACTCAATGGAAAAGACTCTCATGCTGGGAGGGATTGGGGGCAGGAGGAGAAGGGGACGACAGAGGATGACATGGCTGGATGGCATCACCGATTCGATGGACGTGAGTCTGAGTGAACTCCGAGAGATGGTAATGAACAGGGAGGCCTGGCATGCTGTGATTCATGGGGTCACAAAGAGTTGGACACGACTGAGCGACTGTACTGTGTGGGGGGAGCTCCACAGAAAGAGTAGAGGCAGTGGAACTTCTCTCAGCAAAGCCGAGGGGTCCGAGGAGAGGTGAGCCTGCTGTCTACCAACCTAGGTCCCCGGAAAGGGAGACACAATCAGACATGACCGGGGTTCAGTCTAAGCAGTTCCGCTTTATTGTTGCAAACTCCCAGTTTATATAGACAAGCAGGGGGATTTTAGGAGGGACTATCCATAGTTGCACCAATCACGTTAAAGGTCAAATCGTCATGTGCCTTCATTATAACAGGAGTCTATGGAGATCACACACTGTCTACATGCATGTAAATCAAGAGAGCCAATCAAGAAACTTTGGCAAACAACACAGACCACGCCCCCATTTCTTCCGCCAGGCACCATCTTAGTTTTTCCGACCGCAAAGCTAGCCCCTTTGTTTTTAAAGTTTCCCATTTAGGGCCCCACTGAACTGAACTGAACTGAACTGAAGCTTTTTAAATAAATTTCCTCTCTAAAGTTGCAGATATTCCCGTGGGTACCATGGTGTCCTATACTGCAATAATGTGATCTATTTTTGTAAAACAATGAAAATGGTCATCCCTATGTTTTTACATATGTTTTAAAATTAGCATGGAGAAACATAGAAAAGAACTATGAACATGATCACATACAGTGAGAGATTTAAGCAAGAAGAAAACAAGAGAAAGGGAAGAAAACAGAAATGATCATAAATGAAAATAGATGCTTTCTCTCCTTTCTCTCTCATTATGGCATGCTGTGTCCGCCAACTTGGAACACGTGGAAAACGGCAAGAGAAAGAAAACGTCTGATATTGCATCTGCTACATTGACACCGCACACCAACAATACCCGGCATGCTGGTCATGTAAGAGAAAAGAGTCTCACCCCATTTGATTAAATATTCTTAGCTGATAGACATCTTCAAGTAAAATTTGCTTGAAGATAAAAAATTTGCTCCATTTTCTATTTATGTTTCAAGAATGCTGGAGTGTGTATACCAATAGTATTAATTCTCACATGATGAGCAAGTGAACTACTATTTCTGTTACGTCTGTTTAAAAACACAAAGTTGTCTTAAATCCTTCACCGTGCATAGCTGACCTTCAATCATACTAAAAATATATTCTTTATTTTGGAATCCAGTATATTGTAGAGCTTTGTTTTTGAGTTTTAATGTTTCATGATTTTATAGCAGTTGTGACTTTAACACAGAATGATTACACAGTGAAAATTTAAAAAAGGAATTTCCACTGTATAAGTATTCTGTTTCAAGTCTATGATCTTATAAATTACTTTCCCATATTATATATATATGTGAGAAATATTATTAGAAACAAATAATTTTTCTCTAAACTTGATTTTGAAGAGTGACACATTGTGTATAAGTGAGTAATGGCCAAGAATATCTTCCTTGAAGCTGATAATATGCTGGTCAATGATAACTATTCTGTAGGACTTCTCTGTGAGCTGATTCAAAACTTGAGAGTATATAATTACTGAATAAAACATTCATCTCAAGGGAAATGATCCATGATTTAACAGCAGATCAGTCTTATCTCTCTATAAAAGTACCTGTGTTTTAATAATATTAAAACACAGAGAAGTTTTTCCCCCGACCTCTGCATCACTTGTAGAGTGCTTTAAATAATATAAGCATTTGTACTGAAACCTGAATAACTTTAATTAGATTCTATGACAATGAGTCCCAGGTGTCTTCATTTCTTTAGAACTCTGTTAGCAGATGATTCTAAGGTAGAGCTGTGATTAACACAAGAAAATGAGTAACACAATATAGAAAAGAATACATCTCTTACTATCATTTTATAAACCTAATTGAAAATTCCTTGTAATTTTGTTAGAAACGCTTGGAAGAAATAGTGTGACAAAACTAGTATGATAGAAAGAGCACTGCATTGAGAGTGAGAGAACTGAAGGTCTTTCTCATTAAATGTCTGGTTCTGCTTTTACTCTGTATTCAGTTCAGTTTAGTCGCTCAGTAGCTCTTTGTGACTCCATGAACTGCAGCACGCCAGGCCTCCCTGTCCATCACCAACTCCCAGAGTTTACCAAACTCATGTCCATTGAGTCGGTGATGCCATCCAGCCATCTCATCCTCTGTCATCCCCTTCTCCTCCTGCCCCCAATCCCTCCCAGCATCAGAGTCTTTTCCAGTGAGTCAACTCTTTGCATGACGTGGCCAAAGTACTGGAGTTTCAGCTTTAGCATCATTCCTTCCAAAGAACACCCAGGAATGATACCCTTTACTGACCCACAAATAAAAGAGTATATTAGATAATTATAGCAGACATGTGCTTGTCTCCTCATTTCCATTGTTTCTTTCCCTTTTCCAATAACTCTAGGCTTCTCTTTGACAATCCACATAGTTATGGGGAAGTTGCCTCCACTACTGGTTCAAGAGGCATGGCCTGTTACTCTTTCAAAACCATCAATATATTCATCCTTCTTGGCCATGAGTATGGGCATAAGGCTCAAGCAAAACTAATATTTAACATATTGAATGGAATTTTAGAGAAAAGGGGCATTCTCTTTGCTGGAGGGCATAGGCTTAAATGATAAAGAATACATTTGCAATGCAGGAGACCTAGGTTCAAACCCTGGGTCAGGAAGATCCCTTGGAGAAGGAAATGGCAACCCATGACAGTATTCTTGCCTTGAAAAATCTCATGGACAGTGGAGCCTGGTGGGCTACAGTCCATGGGGTTGCAACAGTTGGACATGACTTAGCAACTAAATCACCACCACCATAGTATATGCGTGTAGGGCAGGGATTTGTGTCAGAAACTTTTGCCACTATTTAAAAAGAAAATTCAACTGAGTACATTTTAAAGGTCTTACTGGCTTTATTCAGTGACTTGTGAATCAAGCAGCATCAAATCTAGGAGATAGAAACGAGCCCTGAGGAGCTATACATACGAAATATATTTTACAAGCAGAATGGAGGAGGAACAAGGAAGTTATACAAGCAAAATGTAGATTGGTTGTGGCAAAGTCACTTTCCTTTAAGGCAGACAAATTACCTAACTAGTGCTGATCAGGCAGTTTCTGACTGGTTGAAGATTCCATTTCTGAGAAAGCCAAAACCATGTAAATTTCAGTTTGGTAATGTGGGGCTTAGCATAAGTGACTCCATTTTGAGCCTATTGGTTTGTTTGTGACACCATCAAAGTGAAGTCATCTGGAGAAGAAAGCACAGAGAAGGGCAAGACTAAAAGAATTACATAAAAATTGTCTTCTTCATACGATAGTCTTATGTGTAAAACTTGATGTAAAATCCTCCCTGCTTTTGCACCAATGCATGCCTTTATTTTCAAGCCAGTTGAATTTGATTTTCTAGCAATTGTAATTCTTGCAACTAAATTAATTCTAATATAATAATCTGCAAGGCCTCTTCCAATTTTAATACTTTTTATATTGTTATACTTAAAATTTAAAACAATTGGTACAACATGAAAAGATTGTGGTCCAGATTAACCTGAAACTCTGTCAAATGCACTAAGAAATGAGCAGTGTGACACATCTCAGAGATCACTAGACTAAGGAGAAATATTTCTATTAGATGTGTTATCTTCAAGAATTCTGTGAGAAATAATTTTGTAAAAAATAAAGCAATGTTTTAATATGCATTAAATGTGATAGATTAAGAGGTTTCTAAAATTGCCAGGTTCAGCATAGTTTCATCTCTCAAAAATTATACATATTTGAAGAACATTTGTAAATAGCAAACACTTTTTTGAGTCCTGCCCACCAGAACTGAAGGTCAAACCACTAACACTGAGTTTCACTAGGAGATATCTGAGCATTTCTAGTTCAATACTTTGAGACTCCACATCATTCTCCCTGCAGCTAATATATTTTTGGCTTTGTCTTTTCCACCGGTCATGTATGGATGTGAGAGTTGGACTGTGAAGAACGCTGAGCGCTGAAGAATTGATGCTTTTGAACTGTGGTCTTGGAGAAGACTCTTGAGAGTCCCTTGGACTGCAAGGAGATCCAACCAGTCCATTCTGAAGGAGATCAACCCTGGGATTTCTTTGGAAGGAATGATGCTGAAGCTGAAACTCCGGTACTTTGGCCACCTCATGCAAAGAGCTGACTCATTGGAAAAGACTTTGATGCTGGGAGGGATTGGGGGCAGGAGGAGAAGGGGACGACAGAAGATGAGATGGCTGGATGGCATCACTGACTCGATGGACGCGAGTCTGAGTGAACTCCGGGAGTTGGTGATCGACAGGGAAGTCTGGCGTACTGCGATTCATGGGGTCGCAAAGAGTCAGACACAACTGAGCGACTGAACTGAACTGAAAATGCTTTATGTTTTGCATGGAATTTAAGTCCAACTCTCAATGTACCCCAGGGTAGCCCCTAAGCTAATAATAGCCTGAGACAGGGAGGGTAGCAAATGCCAGCCTCTTTCCTTGTAGTCTGATCAGATCTTCGGAGCAATTTATACTCCTGAGTCCCTATTGGTTTAGGTTGAAGTTGCTATCTAAATGAGAATATGTTCTTGCCTAAGTATTTTCCCCTTCTCTCTTATGTTATCTCATTTCCTTTCTCCAGAGAGCTCTCCTTCAGTTAATCATGTGAATAAAACTATGCATCTCAACTCAGTTTATAGATAACTCCTCCTTACCTTTTCTTCTGGTCCAAGAATCTTTACCTGGGGAACATGCTAAATTCTTTAATCCCTTAAAAACTGTAACCACTGCTGTCACTTCAGATCCTGGTGACTTACTACCCATTTCCATATATTCCTGCTTCTCTCTGGAACTCTGCTTATTCTAAATTATTCATTGATACTTGCTTTAGGTGATGATATTGGAAGATGAGGGAATGGACTATGAGAATCCTCGTCCAGATAAGTGTATATTTTAAAGCATTTCAAATGTCATTGTGTTCTCTCGGGTGATCTATTATAATAACTATAATATTGAAATGATTGTAGATATCAATATAAATCAATAGAATTTTAAACATAAAGATTGCTATGTCTCTATTTAAATGCCTTTATTTATTTTCAATCTATGTATTGCATATGAAGAGTGGTTCTTTCTACTTGGTTTTATATGAACTACCTACTAGAATCACATATTAAATGTTTCCTTGCTGACACCTTTTTTACATTACAAAGATTCTTATTAGATTTGGACTTTGCAAGCACTACAAGCAATGGCCCCTCTGGGATATTTCATTTTTTGTTTTCTCATTGTGTTTGTGTTTCTTTCACTATGTGATACAAGCATACATTTTGCCCTTCAGCTATAGGTTTGTTTTCCTTTGTTCTTGCTTTATTTAAACTCAGAATATAAAATGTTTATGGGAAATAATTGAGTCAAGATAAGCAATAGTTAGCTAGTAGAGGTTTTCCAAGTGGAAATAATTTGTGTAGGGAAGTAGATAGAGAATAAGCCAACATTGAGTGAACTACAGTTAAGGGGGTTAAGCCATTGGAAGAAGCACTGCCATAGGTGACCTTAGTGCCCCTTCCATTTCTGAGATTCTGTTATTCCCTAAAATGATATAGAGTAAGAGAGTGAAGATTTTAAGTGGTAAAGCATTGTTATTTTTATTTTAAGTAAAATAAAACCTGAACATTTTCATCCTTTATATTCCTGACAAGTCAGAGAGACATGGTGACATTTAAGTTTGACCCAAATTTCTTAATTTTTTAAAATATTTCTCATTGTGTTAAAAAATGTTTTTTAGCTTACCTCAGTTTATGACTACTTTAAATTTAAGAAATGATGTGCTTTTAAAGAGGTAGTTGATGTCTTGAAAACTCTTATGAAGAGTTTTTGACTAATCCAATTGAGTGTTTGTTTTTTTTAAATGAGATTGAGGGGTAGAATAGGAATACACATTCCATCAGTTCTCCTTGTAATGGAATTTTAAAAATAAATTCTAAAGTCCATATATTACATTTCCCAATTCTTTGTTAAGCCAGAATAATTAAAGGATTATTTTCTCTTTTAAGATTAACAAAACTGAGATATAGACAGCTTGAGTGAATTTGTGAAAAGCTTCAATTAAATGGTAATAAGCTCAAAAAATCGAATTAATGGCTTCCAGTTACCTAGCAAGCTACTTTCTGGGTTTAAAAATATGCAAGCTAAAGTTCATGTAGCTTTTAAATTAGACAAGATACACAAGATATATTTTTATATATGTAAAAAGAGAATACTTATTTTGCATTATGAAACTTCTAAATTTCAATTTCTACTTCTTACATTGGTACAGTATTTTGTTCTATAAATAAGTATATACATGTAGGACCTAAGAAAAACAACTCTCAGGATATAGCAAACTAAAAAATTTTAAAAATAAAATCTTACAAGCATAATCCCATTGTTGTTACTTCCAGTTACCTAGCAAGCTACTTTCTGGGTTTAAAAATATGCAAGCTAAAGTTCATGTAGCTTTTAAATTAGACAAGATACACAAGATATATTTTTATATATGTAAAAAGAGAATACTTATTTTGCATTATGAAACTTCTAAATTTCAATTTCTACTTCTTACATTGGTACAGTATTTTGTTCTATAAATAAGTATATACATGTAGGACCTAAGAAAAACAACTCTCAGGATATAGCAAACTAAAAAATTTTAAAAATAAAATCTTACAAGCCTAATCCCATTGTTGTTATTTATTTGCTAACTCTGACTCTTTTGCAGCTCCTTGGATTGTATACTTCCAGGCTCCTTTGTCCATGGGATTTCCCAGGCAAGAATACTGGAATGAGTTGCCATTTCCTTCTCCAGGGGACCTTCCCAACTCAAGTATCAAATCTGCAGCTTTACAATCGGCAGTCTTTACCTTACCCTGAGCCACCTGGGAAGCCAAACATAACATTACTTACAGCAAAAGCACCATAATAATAGGGAATAAGATTAAACATTTCAAAATATTTTATAGCTTAGAAAATTATAGTTTTCCATGAAGTATCTGTGATATTGGTATTATTTTTCTTTTATCCTTTAATAGAGTAGAAATTAAAAAAAAAGAATAGTTAAGAAATTGGCATAAAGTCACAATTAAATCACACTGAAATACAAGTTTTCTCATTCAGTCATGCATTCATTCATTCAAAACCATATTTTTTGAGCACCAATCATTCAGGCAACAGATTAATTATTTGAGGTTATAAGAAGAATACTCTATCTCCTGTTCTATTGAAACAAGCAAACTAGACATTATAGAACTTTAGAAAAGAGTGTTGGTTTTTTTTCTTCCTATAGGAAACTTTCAGAGAGGTCATAAATAAAAGACTTGCAAAAATGAAATAAGTAATCCATCTCATTGTCCTCATGATCAGGATCACTGCTTGATCTGGAACTATTCCATGACCTACTGAATAGTTTCTTAATTTTTTTTTTCCCTTGCTTCTTTTCTATTTCCTATACAGTTCAATCTTCACTCACAACTCAGAGTTATTTTAAAAATATTAGTTCAGCCATAGCATTCATCTACCTTTGATATTTCCTATTATATAAAGATAAATTTCAAAATCATTGTTATAGAATGTTTTAAGATAATCACAATCTGCAGTAAATCCCCTAACAAAATTTCCAGTTGCAAAATTTCAAAGATGCAAACATGCGTTCACATGTTCAGTCATTTCAGTTTGTTCCTGTACTGGTATATACTGCATTGTGCATGGATTCTCTACAAGTGGTTTTGTTTTAGCATACTTTACAATACTGTATAGAGTACAGTAAAACAGTATCTTTATTTTACACCAAGGATGTCCAGAAAGTGAAAGCAAAGTCTCTCAGTTGTGTCCAACTCTTTACGACCACATGGTCTGTAGCCTGCCAGTCTCCTCCACCCATGGGATTTTCCAGGCAAGAATACTGGAGTGGGTTGCCATTTCCCTCTCCAGGATGTCCAGAAGCAAGCGTAAAAGCAGTAGTGATGTAGCTGGTACTACTGTACTTTTCAAAGTTAGTACTGTAAAATTAAAAAATATGTTCTTTATTTTGTGTGTGTGTGTGTGTTTAATACTTTATTCTACTTTACAATACTGTATTGGTTTTGCAATACATTGACATGAATCAGCCACAGGTGTACATGATCTCCCAATGCCAAAGCCCCCTCCCACCCCACACCATCTCCCCAGATCATCCCATACACTAGCCCCAAGCATCCTGTATCCTGTATTGAACATAGACTGGCGCTTCATTTCCTATACAATAGTATACATGTTTCAGTGCCATTTTCCCAAATCATCCCACCCTCTCCCTTTCCCTCAGAAGCCAAAAGTTCGTTCTATACCTCCGTGTCTCTTTTGTTGTCCCACATACAGGGTCACCATTACTATCTTTCTAAATTCCATATATGTGTCAGTATACTGTATTGGTGTTTTTCTTTCTGGCTTACTTCACTCTGTGTTTGTTTTTAAGTATTAATTGTGTGAAAATTGTTGTAAACCTATTATAGTATAGCACTGTATATATGATTGTGTTAGTTGGGTATCTAGGCTAACTTTGCTGGGGTTATGAATAAATTGGATTTATGAACATGCTATTGGAATGGAACTCATTTATATGTAGGGAACCCTCTTCTCCTGCCTTCAATCTTTCCCAGCATCAGGGTCTTTTCCAATGAGTCATTTCTTCACATCAGGTGGGCAAAGTATTGATATTTCAGCTTTAGCATCAGTCCTTCCAAAGAATAAGTAGGAATAAGTCCTTCCAATGAGTAAGTAGGAAACTTATTTTAATACCAATTCCACCTTCCAATGCTTTCCTCAAAGAATTGAAATTGGCTTGTCTTGACACGTATTTTGATTTAAACAGCAGAAACTGATTGCCATTACTCTCCTTTCTGAATCTCAGCCAAGATAATGTTATATTTCTATTGAATAAAAGTTTTAAAATGCTCTACAAGTAAGTTCTTTTAACTCTAATTTTATATTGTCTTATAAAACCAGTTCAGTTCAATTCAGTTGCTCAGTCATGTCTGACTTTTTGCAACCCCATGGACTGCAGCCAGGTTTCATCACCAACTGTCCATCACCAACTCCTAGAGCTTACTCAAACTCACATCCATTGAATCGGTAATGCCATCCAACCACCTCATCCTCTGTTGTCCCTCATCTCATCCTCTGTCTTATAAAATAAACACTGAAATATTCTGTCAGCAAAAGATTCTGGATTTCTCTCCAGATATTTTTGAGATAGATTATAATTTGTGATTTATATTGATATATAATTTGTGATTTTATTTACTTACATTTTTAATTTACATGTATCAATAATGAAGGTAAACAAATATAATTTTCTATTTATTAATATGATCTTTTAACTTATGTACAAAACAAGCTAAATTAAGGTAAAATAGTTCACTAGTTGTTTATATGTAGCATAAAACCAGTTTAGTGGCATCAGATCTTTGTTTTTCCAGGAAGTCATTATCTAAAGAGGGAACTCTTTTCTTGCTTTTATAAATTGTACACTATTTTTTTATGGAAAAAAATAGTCTTTAACTTTACATTATCACTTCTAATGAGAGGTGGATTTTGTCATAAAAATTCAGTGGCACATGCTAAGAATGGTGAGCAATATTAACTAAATGATTGAGGATTCTTGCACAGAAGATTTTGAAAAAGACCTGAGTTATCCCAATAATGATAAGTTACCTACCAAACACAATAATAGTGTCTTTGTAGCTTTGGGAAAGCCTGCTTGGATGGTATCTGGCAGACCAAATCATTGTTTTACTCAAGTTGAAATCAGGACATAAAATTGATAACTTGCTTAGTTTCTTTCCCCATCTTGTTGCCTCCACTCCTTACCAAGTTTCCTTGAGAGCAATTACTTAATAACTCATCTGAATTTACATGACCTTCTCAGGAGCTTCTTCTGTAGAACTTGACTCTAAAAGGAAGAAATTTTAAAAAAAAAATGAAAAAAAGGAGACTAATCAGTTAGTGATTGTGTCTTTTTTCAGATAAACAGCCATATCTACATTTACTTTCAGTGGCAGCCGCCAGCGCACTAAGCGCTGCCAAGAGCTACCCTACGTCCGAGGTCAGGGGCAGCAACCTAGAGTGCCAGGCTATGAGGGCACAGGAACGGCCGAGAAGAGCTACCCCGCATATGAGGCCAGGGGTAGTGCCCGAGGCCAGGGGCGGCAGCAGGAAGATGCAACCTCATGCCTGAGGCCAGGGTGGTGACCGGGAAGAGCAACCCCACATCCCAGGAGTGGTGGCTATATGGGTTCAGGAGGACCTAGAGGAGCTATCCCACACTGAAGGTCAGGAAGGACAGCAGGAGGAGATACCCCTCATCCAAGATAAGGAGCAGCGGCTGTGCTTTGCTGGAGCAGCTGTGAAGAGATACCCCACACCCAAAGTAAGAGAAACCCAAGTAAGATGGTAGGTGTTGCAAGAGGGCATCAGAGGGCAGACACACTGAAACCATACTCACAGAAATCTAGTCAATCTAATCACACTAGGACCACAGCCTTGTCTAACTCAATGAAACTAAGCCATGCCTGTGGGGCAAACCAAAACAGGAAGGTCATGGTGGAGAGGTCTGACAGAATGTGGTCCACTGGAGAAGGGAATGGCAAATCACTTCAGTATTCTTGCCTTGGGAACCTCGTGAACAGTATAAAAAGGCAAAATGATAGGATACTGAAAGAGGTACTTCCCAGGTCAGTAGGTGCCCAATATGCTACTGAAGGTCAGTGGAGAAATAACTCCAGAAGGAATGAAGGGATGGAGCCAAAGCAAAAACAATTCCCAGCTGTGGATGTGACTGGTGGTAGACGCAAGATCTGATGCTGTAAAGAGCAATATTGCATAGGAACCTGGAATGTCAGGTCCATGAATCGAGGCAAATTGGAAATGGTCAAACAGGAGATGGCAAGAGTGAACATCAACATTCTAGGAATCAGTGAACTAAAATGGACTGGAATGGGTAAATTTAACTCAGATGACCATTATATCTACTAATGTGGGCAGGAATCCCTCAGAAGAAATGGAGTAGCCATCATGATCAACAGAAGAGTAAAAAATGCAGTACTTAGATGCAATCTCAAAAACAACAGAATGATCTCTGTTTGTCTCCAAAGCAAACCATTCAATATCCCAGTAATTCAAGTCTATGCTCCAACCAGTAATGCTGAAGAAGCTGAAGTTAAACAGTTCTATGGAGACCTACAAGACTGTTTAGAACTAACACCCAAAAAAAGATGTCCTTTTCATTATAGGGGACTGGAATGCTAAAGTAGGAAGTCAAGAAACACCTGGAGGAACAGGCAAATTTGGTCTTGGAATATAGAATTAAGCAGGGCAAAGACTAATAGAGTTTTGCCAAGAATTATGCAATGGTCATAGCAAACATTCTCTTCCAACAACACAAGAGAAGACTCTACACATGGACATCACCAGATGGTCAACACCGAAATCAGATTGATTACATTTTCTGCAGCAAAAGATAGAGAAGCTCTATATAGTCAACAAAGTCAAGACCAGGAGCTGACTGTGGCTCAGATCATGGACTCCTTATTGACAAATTCAGACTGAAATTGGAGAGAGCAGGGAAAACCGCTAGACCATTCAAGTATGACCGAAATCAAATCCCTTATGATTATACAGTGGAAGTGAGAAATAGATTTAAGGGCCTAGATCTGATACATAAGAGTGCCTGATGAACTATGGAATGAGGTTCATGACATTGTACAGGAGACAGGGATCAAGACCATCCCCATGGAAAAGAAATACATAAAAGTAGAATGGCTGACTGAGGAAGCCTTACAGGTAGCTGTGAAAAGAGGAGAAGCAAAAAGCCAAGGAGCAAAGGAAAGACATAAGCATCTGAATGCAGAGTGCCAAAGAATAGCAAGAAGAAATAAGAAAGCCTTCTTCAGCAATCAATGCAAAGAAATAGAGGAAAACAACAGATTAGAGATCTCTTCAAGAAAATAAGAGATACCAAGGGAACATTTCATGCAAAGATGGGCTCAATAAAGGACAGAAATGGTATGGACCTAACAGAAGTAAAAGATATTAAGAAGAGATGGCAAGAATACATAGAAGAACTGTACAAAAAGGATCTTCAAGACCCAGATAATCACAATGGTGTGATCATTCATCTAGAGCCAGACATCCTGGAATGTGAAGTCAAGTGGGCCTTAGAAAACATCACTAGGAACAAAGCTAGTGGAAGTAATGGAATTCTGGTGGAGCTATTTCAAATCCTGAAAGATGATGCTATGAAAGAGCTGCACTCAATATGCCAGCAAATTTGGAAAACTCAGTAGTGGCCACAGGACTAGAAAAGGTCAGTTGCCATTTCAATCCCAAAGAAAGGCAATGCCAAACAATGCTCAAACTACTGCACAATTGCACTCATCTCACGCTAGTAAAGTAATACTCAAAATTCTCCAAGCTAGGCCTCAGCAGTACATGAACCGTGAACTTCTTGATGTTCAAGCTGGTTTTAGAAAAGGCAGAGGAACCAGAGATCAAATTGCCAACATCCACTGGATCATGGAAAAAGCAAGAGGGTTCCAGAAAAACATCTATTTCTGCTTTATTGACTATGCCAAAGCCTTTGACTGTGTGAATCACAATAAGCTGTGGAAAATTCTGAAAGAGATGGGAATACCAGACCATCTAATCTGCCTCTTGAGAAATCTATATGCAGGCCAGGAAGCAACAGTTAGAACTGGACATAGAACAACAGACTGGTTCCAAATAGGAAAAGGAGTATGTCAAGGCTGTATATTGTCACCCTGCTTATTTAACTTATATGTAGAGTACATCATGAGAAACGCTGGACTGGAAGAAAC
>SJYC01139321.1:0-12576 GCA_006408675.1 Madoqua kirkii
CATAGAACAACAGACTGGTTCCAAATAGGAAAAGGAGTATGTCAAGGCTGTATATTGTCACCCTGCTTATTTAACTTATATGTAGAGTACATCATGAGAAACGCTGGACTGGAAGAAACACAAGCTGGAATCAAATTGCTAGGAGAACTATCAATAACCTCAGATATGCAGATGAGACCACCTTATGGCAGAAAGTGAAGAGGATCTAAAAAGCCTCTTGATGAAAGTGAAAGAGGAGAGATAAAGAGTTGGCTTAAAGGCCAACATTCAGAAAATGAAAATGATGGCATCTGGTCCCATCACTTCATGGGAAATAGGTGGAGAAACAGTGGAAACAGTGTCAGACTTTATTTTGGGGGGCTCCAAAATCACTGCAGATGGTGATTGCAGCCATGAAGTTAAAAGACGCTTACTCCTTGGAAGAAAAGTTATGACCAAACTAGATAGCATATTCAAAAGAAGAGACATTACTTTGCCGACTAAGTTTTGTCTAATCAAGGCTATGGTTTTTCCAGTAGTCATGTATGGATGTGAGAGTTGGACTGTGAAGAAGGCTGAGCACCGAAGAATTGATGCTTCTGAACTGTGGTGTTGGAGAAGACTCTTGAGAGTCCCTTGGACTGCAAGGAGATCCAACCAGTCCATTCTGAAGGAGATCAGGCCTGGGATTTCTCTGGAAGGAATGGTGCTAAAGCTGAAACTTCAGTACTTTGGCCACCTCATGCAAAGAATTGACTCATTGGAAAAGACTCTGATGCTGGGAGGAATTGTGGGCAGGAGGAGAAGGGGATGACCGAGGATGAGATGGCTGGATGGTATCATGGACTCGATGGACGTGAGTCTGAGTGAACTCCAGGTGTTGGTGATGGACAGGGAGGCCTGGCGTGCTGCAATTCATGGGGTCGCAAAGAGTCGGACATGACTGAGTGACTGAACTGAACTGATGGACCTAATTACAGGACTGGGTGTATGTCATTTTTTTGTGTGTGTTTTGGTCTTTGTGTTTTATTCCTCCCCTTCGTTTCTAATTTGTATTCCATCTGTCTGCTACTTCTACTGCTGCTAAGTCTCTTCAGTTGTGTCCGACTCTGTGTGACTCCATAGATAGCAGCCGACCAGACTCCCCTGTCCCTGTGATTCTCCAGGCAAGAACGCTGGAGTCGGTTGCCATTTCCTTCTCCGGTGCATGAAAGTGAAAATGAAAGTGAAGTCGCTCAGTCTTGTCCGACTCCTAGCGACCCCATGGACTGCAGGCTCCTCTGTCCATGGGATTTTCCAGGCAATAGTACTGGAGTGGGGTGCCATTGCCTTCTCCAATCCAGTTTGTCTACTTAACTAAAATTGCTTAATTGGAGTGGGATTTATTATTTATCTTATTATAGTGGGCACCCAGAGTGTACACTACACTTCTTTATGGATCTTGATTGTGTTCCATAAACACATTTCCAAAAATTACATATTGCTATAAACTTGAGTGTAATGAAAAGCATTTATAAACTAGACAATGGTGAATAGTAATCAAGACACCAACTCACCAGAAGTCAATTTACAGACTCAATTCCCCACCTTCCACACTTGGCCTTGGAGTTGATTCTTAGATATTAGAATATTCAGGGACAAGCCATGTGAAAATAGTACCAACTGCAAGGGAGAGCAGAAACTTGCTACTTTTTAATCTTGGTCCAGATTTTTATTTTCAGCATCTAAATGTTGCTAAAACCATACCTACCCCTTTAAAGAGATTATATTCTAACTCATTAATCTGCAATTTCTAATACATTACACTTTTGTTAAATGACACACAAAGTGAGTTGAATTGATTTTCTACTGTGACATTAATTTCAGTTATTGAATTGTGTTTGCTTGTGTCTGTGTTGTGTGAACTATGAACTGAGCATATACCATAAGGGATAGTGAGAACAGGAGGAAAGCAAGATAGAGACTTCATAGTAAAAACTCCAGTCCTGTAATCACATATTCATGCAACAAATTCTGGTTCTGCTCATGCTAATCAAGTTAACAGTAGCTACATGTTTTAACTCTTTGCAGATTTGCTTTCCTCTTCATCAAATGGGATTTTGCCTTTCATTTCTTTATGTAGCTATGAGTTTACACCTGGGGTCTTTCATTTTCAGTCTGAAGGACTTTCTTTAGCATTTCTTGAATAAAATATTTGCTGGTGATACCTCTCCATTTTTGTTTATCTGAAAACATATTTTATTTTAATTTTTGAAGGACATTTTTACTGGTTATAGAATTATGGCCTGAGGATTTTTTTTTCACTTATTGCATTTTAAAGCTCTTAATTCATTGTCTCCTAGTCTTTACTTTTTTCTGATTAGAAGTCAGCTATTATTTATATTATAATTTTCTGTTTCTAATGTATACTCTTCTCTGTGTCCAAGATTTTCTATTTATCTTCATTTTTCAGCACTTTGATCAAGCAGAGCCCTTTTTTAAATCTGTTTGTTTGCTCCTGCTTGTGTTTTGAAAAAATTATTTGATTAGAAGTTGATTTTTCTTTCTTTCCTTTTGCTAACTTTAGAAATGTATTAGCTTTTACTTTTTTGGTGCCATTTTTCATTTGCTGTCAATCTGGAATAACAATAACTCTATGCTAGTCACTATGTATTTTTCCATGGTTTGTTTATTTTTTTTTAATTCCTGTGGGTTTTATGTTAGATAACTTCCATTAATATATCTTTACTTTTATTTCTTTTCTGCTGTCTCTAAACTGTTGTCAAGCTGACACAGAATTGTTTTTTAACATTTTAGTTATTGCAATTTTCTGTACTATAATTTCTAATTTTATCTTTTCCATTTTTATCTTCTGTTGAGTTTACTCTGTATTTTTGTTCATTAAAATATTTTCTTTTTATGCTTTTGCAAATATTTATCATGAATATTTTAAGGCCCTTCTCTACTAATAATAGCATCTGGTTCACTATAGAAAATAGATTGTATTTCCTAGCTTTTGAATTCTCAATAATCTTAGACTTTAAGTTATTGCAATTTTCTGTACTATAATTTCTAATTTGATCTTTTCCATTTTTATCTTCTGTTGAGTTTACTCTGTATTTTTGTTCATTAAAATATTTTCTTTTTATGCTTTTGCAAATATTTATCATGAATATTTTAAGGCCCTTCTCTACTAATAATAGCATCTGGTTCACTATAGAAAATAGATTGTATTTCCTAGCTTTTGAATTCTCAATAATCTTAGACTTTATATTGTACCTTATGAATAATATGTTGCAGAGACCCTGTCACTTTTATCTACCTCTGGAAAATTGATATTTGTTAGCAGCATGGAATTTAACAAACTCACACTCCAAATTGACAATTATGTGAAATACAGCAGCTGCAAAATTTCGTTCCTTGAGACTGTCAGCTGTTACTTTCACTTGCATAAGTACTTTAGGGAAATCTGAGGATTTAGTGTCATTTAGGAGAAGGCAATGGCACCCCACTCCAGTGCTCTTGCCTGGAGAATCCCTTGGATGGAGGAGCCTGGTAGGCTGCAGTCCATGGGGTCACTAAAAGTTGGACACGACTGAGTGACTTCTTCCACTTTTCACTTGCCTGCACTGGAGAAGGAAACGGCAACCCACTCCAGTGTTATTGCCTGGAGAATCCCAGGGATGGTGGAGAGCCTGGTAGGCTGCAGTCCATGGGGTCACTAAAAGTTGGACACGACTGAGCGACTTCTTCCACTTTTCTCTTGCCTGCACTGGAGAAGGAAACGGCAACCCACTCCAGTGTTATTGCCTGGAGAATCCCAGGGATGGTGGAGCCTGGTGGCAGCAGCAGCAGCAGGGTCATCTGAGGATTTAATGGGGCTTCCCAGGTGGTGTTAGTGGTAAAGAATCTGCCTGCCAATTCAGGAGACATAAGTGATGTGGGTTTGATTCCGCGGTCAGCAAGATCTCCTAGAGGAGGGTGTGGTAATCCACTCCAGTATTCTTGCATGAAGAATCTCATGGGCAGAGGATCCTGGCAGACTACAGAACTTTCCATCGCAGAGTCAGACCCAACTGCAATGACGGAGCACACTCGTACATAAACCGATTATGGGACTCCTTCTCTTGTGGGTCTGTCTTTTCTTCCCCATCTGTATTCTACAATTATGCTAGTAGCCTACAACTCTGCCTCTGACACACCCCAGCTACTTGTATTATTTGTGTTTTCTCTTTTATTAATCCCAGACTTCTCTCATTGTGAATTCTGGGTTATATCTTAAGGCATTAAGCCAGGTAAATGCAAAATTACCTGATGCAGTACATTTTTTTGAGTGGTTAGATTCCCTCTAATTTCTGCCTTCATTTGTTCATTCTTCAGTGCTTTCAAATATCTGGTTTTATATTTGGTCCAGATTGTAATTGTTATCCATGAAAGTGTCAGTTCATCATGAGGCACCCTACCATTTGGAAACCATTTAAATATTACTGTATTTATTTATTAAGTTCAGTAACATGAGAACACATGGTATTAACAGTCACTAGTCAAAAGGTATATTTGATAGAAAGTAAACTGTAAGGAGTCTGAATTAAGTATCTGAATTTCCTTTGGGAGGCAGTAAATATTTGAGTAAAGAGCAGATAGAGGCAAATGAAAAAATATTTTATTTCCCTGCTGAGATAATTCAGTTGATCAAAAGGATAGAAATTAAAGAACTACCCCATATCACTCAGGAAAGAGTGTTTCCTGGAGGGTAATAAGGAAATATGTATACATGTATAACAAATATAAATATATATTGGGATGTGTTCTACAGACTGTTTACATTTTAAATATTTATTTGTCTTAAATAACTTTATTTAGTTCTAAAGTTCCATTTTGGCAAATGAATCACTTATAAACATTTTAGGCCACTAGTAATAAAATAAGCTAAATTTATGAAAACCAACCTTTGTGTTGCTCAAGTGGGTACTATGTTACGTTAGTTATTTAAGTATCATAGTTCTTGGAATGTGAGGACCAAGACGATCATCATATTTATACCTAACAGTGTTTTGAGCTACTTATACAGCAATGCATTAGTCTTACTTATAACTTTCCATCGCAGAGTCAGACCCAACTGCAATGACGGAGCACACTCGTACATAAACCGATTATGGGACTCCTTCTCTTGTGGGTCTGTCTTTTCTTCCCCATCTGTATTCTACAATTATGCTAGTAGCCTACAACTCTGCCTCTGACACACCCCAGCTACTTGTATTATTTGTGTTTTCTCTTTTATTAATCCCAGACTTCTCTCATTGTGAATTCTGGGTTATATCTTAAGGCATTAAGCCAGGTAAATGCAAAATTACCTGATGCAGTACATTTTTTTGAGTGGTTAGATTCCCTCTAATTTCTGCCTTCATTTGTTCATTCTTCAGTGCTTTCAAATATCTGGTTTTATATTTGGTCCAGATTGTAATTGTTATCCATGAAAGTGTCAGTTCATCATGAGGCACCCTACCATTTGGAAACCATTTAAATATTACTGTATTTATTTATTAAGTTCAGTAACATGAGAACACATGGTATTAACAGTCACTAGTCAAAAGGTATATTTGATAGAAAGTAAACTGTAAGGAGTCTGAATTAAGTATCTGAATTTCCTTTGGGAGGCAGTAAATATTTGAGTAAAGAGCAGATAGAGGCAAATGAAAAAATATTTTATTTCCCTGCTGAGATAATTCAGTTGATCAAAAGGATAGAAATTAAAGAAACTACCCCATATCACTCAGGAAAGAGTGTTTCCTGGAGGGTAATAAGGAAATATGTATACATGTATAACAAATATAAATATATATTGGGATGTGTTCTACAGACTGTTTACATTTTAAATATTTATTTGTCTTAAATAACTTTATTTAGTTCTAAAGTTCCATTTTGGCAAATGAATCACTTATAAACATTTTAGGCCACTAGTAATAAAATAAGCTAAATTTATGAAAACCAACCTTTGTGTTGCTCAAGTGGGTACTATGTTACGTTAGTTATTTAAGTATCATAGTTCTTGGAATGTGAGGACCAAGACGATCATCATATTTATACCTAACAGTGTTTTGAGCTACTTATACAGCAATGCATTAGTCTTACTTATACAGAGATTCACTATACAGGATACATTAGTCTTATTGTTTTTAACAAACAAAAGTATCTCAGAGAATTGATTTATTCTGAAACCTAATTAAGATTTTATTGCAATCTACAGTGCTAGATTTTGAAAATATCAAGTAATCTTACTAGGTATTATCATATTAAAATAATTAGTTATTATCTAGAGAGGTATTATAACACCTCACATGATTAACTACCAAATGGATTGAACATGAATTAATTTAAGTTGCTCGAATGAACCAGAATATACACACACAATTTCATTATGCAATAGCTTGCATCATTTCAAAAAGTCTATTCCTGAGATGCTCTTTAACTTCGTAAGTAAAATGATGAATATGAAAGTAAACACAGAGAAAAGAAAAAAGAACAAAAGAGAAAGGGAAAGAGAGAAAGAGAAAACTAAGTTATGTGGTATAAATATCTGGAAAGACAAATCTCTTCTTGTTTTAGGCATTAAGATCTCTTCCTTAGGAGAAAACAAAAGCAACATGAAAAGGATCAATCCCTAAACTGTTAGAACTGGATCAGGTTATTGTCAAAATCAGTACTATCTCCTTTAGCACAAGCCTTATTTTGGGCTTCCTTGGTGGTTCAAATGGTAAAGCATCTGCCTGCAATGCAGGAGACCCAGGTTCAATCCCTGGTTGAGAAGATCCTTTGGAGATGGAGAAGGAAATGGCAACCCATTACAGTACTCTTACCTGGAAAATCCCATGGATGGAGTAGCCTGGTAGGCTCCAAAGAGTATGTCAGACAAAGAGTCAGACATAGCTGAACAACTTCACTTTCACTTTTTGCTTTGGGTTATTTTACAATAGACTATGAGACAGAAATTTTATGATACCATCAAACCTAGGAACCAAAAGTTATTCTACCATCTTATTTTCTTCTCCAAATACACTTGCAAAATATTCAGGTAACATTACTCCAGTGACTTCAACCCATTGTTTGTCTGTGTTTAACCCATTGTTTGTGAAGATAGAGATTATTTATTTTTCCTTTTTTCAAAAGTCTAAGTAGGTCTGAATTGTAAATCTTTACATAAAGGATCAATAATTCTTTTTAAAGTTATTATTATTTTTCTGTAAAAGGCCAGAATATCTTAATCTTCACAGGCCATTAGGTCTTTGTTGCAAATGTTCAGCACTGCTACTATAGCATGAAAGTAGCCCTAGACAATATGTAAATAACAGGCATGGCCATATTCCAATAATTTTTTTTTTTCAAAAACAGGTAACTGTCCTATTAATTTTACCCACTACTTCTTTAGAGATATGGAGTTGTCATCAATGGAATATCTTGCAAAGGATTCTTGATTTTCTTATCACTTTTCCTGGTATAGATTAAAAGATTGTAGTAATGTCCAATTATTATTTCACTTTTTTCACTTTTCTTTAAAGAAAGTATTAATAAGGAAGCCTCTAACTCTTTAGTTACAGCCTGAATCATCAAGGTGGAATAATTTTAGAAGAAAATTTCTCTCACATCTTGACAAGTGGTTTCAGGATTCATTTTTTTCAAAAAGCTATTATATATGTTTGAGCAAGCTGCTTAAAGATTGTAGTATGGCTTACCTAAAGACAATATTTAGTATGCACAACTTATAATATTAATATTTTTCTAGTGAAGTGTAAAGGAAGTTATATGGACTAGATTTAATGCCAATAAAGAAGAATTTTACTAAGGGTCTGTCTGAATAAAATATGGCCCACATTAAAAAAAAATCTTTTAAAAAACTAGTAGGTAAATATAAACACCTAATATATCTTGTCATTTATATAAAATCTTATAAATAGAGAAGTAACATGCTTTAAAAAATATTTGAAGGATTTTACAGTAAAAAATCTTGAACCATATAAATCTCATCACTACATACAAATTGTGGTTAACTGGTCTGCTCATTTGGGTTAGGAAAAGCTAGAAAGGGCTCAATATTTGCAGTGCATTGAACCATTGGTTAGTTTGAAAAGTCTGAAAAAAACCCAAAATGATATTCTACAGGAGAGTACTTTTGGGTAATACCACAAATGAAATATAAACACCTAATATATCTTGTCATTTATTAAAATCTTATAAATAGAGAAGTAACATGCTTTAAAAAATATTTGAAGGATTTTACAGTAAAAAATCTTGAACCATATAAATCTCATCACTACATACAAATTGTGGTTAACTGGTCTGCTCATTTGGGTTAGGAAAAGCTAGAAAGGGCTCAATATTTGCAGTGCATTGAACCATTGGTTAGTTTGAAAAGTCTGAAAAAAACCCAAAATGATATTCTACAGGAGAGTACTTTTGGGTAATACCACAAATGACAAGTTTCTATAAAATAATAATATGTAAAAGTCATCTACAATTAAACACCTGTGTTTTTTAAAGTAAAATTTGTGTATAGCATTATATTACTTTTAGGTATACAAAGTTATAAGTTGTTACTTGTGGACACTGCAAAATGATCATCACAGTATGTCTATTTACCATTTGTCATCATGCAATTGACTCTCTTCACCCTTCTAACTTCATTCTCCTCTGGGAACCACAAATCTGTTCTTTGTATGCATGAGTTTTGTTTTGTTTTGCTTGTCTATATTTTAAGTTCACAAATAGCAGATTTCTTTCTTTTTTACAGCTGAATAGCATTCAATCGTGTGTGTCTGTATATCTATGTATCACATCTTTTTTATCCATTCATCCACCTATAGACGCTTAGATGTTTCCATGGTTTGGCTATTGTGAAAAACGTTACAATGAGCATAGGGATATATAGCTTTTCAAAGTTGTATTTTTAGGTATTTTAGATAAATCCTACTTTTCTATTTTTAATTTCTGGAGGGCACTCCATACCATTTCCTCTTTACAATTTACATTCTCCTCTTTACAGTTTATATTCCCAACAGCAGTATATGAGTGTTCTCTTTCTTCTCACTCTCTCCGACACTTGTCATTTCTTGTCTGTTTTAATAGCCATTTTAGCAAATACGAAGCAATAACTTATTGTGGTTTTAATTTGTATTTCCCTGATTATGGCCAACCAGTCCATCCTAAAGGAGATCAGTCCTGGATGTTCATTGGAAGGACTGATGTTGAAGCTGAAACTCCAATACTTTGGCCACCTGATCCAAAGAGCTGACTCATTTGAAGAGACCCTGATGCTGGGAAAGATTGAGGGCAGGAGGAGAAGGGGATGACAGAGGATGAGATGGCTGGATGGCATCACTGACTTAATGGACATGGACTTGGGTGGACTCCGGGAGTTGGTGATGGACAGGGAGGCCTGGCGTATTGTGGTTCATGGGGTGGCAAAGAATCGGGCATGACTGAGTGACTGAACTGAATTGAACTGATGATTAGTGATGTTACACATCTTTTCATGTGCTTGTTGACAATTTGTATGTCTTCTGTGAGGGAAAAAAAAACAAACAACTTTTAAAATCAAATTGTCTATTGTTTTTGCTACTGAGTTGAGTTCTTTATATATTTTGGATATTAACCCATTGTAAGACATATTATTTGCACAATTTTCCTCTTGTTTCATTGATCCATGTTTCTGTTTTTATGCCCCAAACATACTGTTTTGATTATTATAAATTTGTAGTAGAGTTTATGAAGTTAGGGTTCATCCAGCTTTACTCTTCTTTCTTAATATTTCTTTGGCCATTTGTGGTTTTATATAAATTTTAGAAATATTTGTTATGTATCTGTGAAAAGTGCTACTGTAATTTTATGAAGATTGCATTAAATCTTCAGACTGCTTTTGAATAATATGATCATATTAAAAAATTAATTTTTCCAACCCATTAGCACAGGATGTTGCTGCTTTCTTTCCATTTATTTGTATTGTCTTTATTTTCTTTTATCAGTGTCTTACAGTTTTTCTAGTACAAGTATTTTTCTTCTTTGGTTACATTTATTCTAAGGTGTTTGATTCTTTTAAATACAATTCTAAATGGGATTGCTTTCTTTAGTTTTTTCTTTCTGATAGTTTGCTATTAGAGTATGAAAATGTAGTAATCTTCTGTACATTAACTTTTTATACTGAAACTTTAAGGGAATTATTTATTAGATAAGTTTTTTGATGGGGTCTTTGAAGTGAAATGAAGTCGCTCAGTTCTGTCCGACTCTGTGACCCCATGGGCAGTAGCCTGCATCAGGCTCCTCCATCCATGGGGTTTTCTAGGCAAGAGTACTGGAGTGGGTTGCCATTTCCTTCTCCAGAAAAGGGTATAATGTAAACCAATTAAAATCAATTGGGTCCAAGATGACAAGTCAAATTCAAGTACTTAATCCCCAATCTATAAGCCAACAAATACAACCAGAGGTGGCAGGACAGCTCCAAGAGGGAGGAGTGAGTGGTTCCCCAATGATAGAGATGATCTTCCCACTCATGAATTCCACCCCCTCACAAAATCTAGCCAGGCCTAATTCCATGGCCCCAGCCCTTGCCCTTGGCAATGGTTCACGCCCTGAAGAGTGGCTTCTGTTTGGATCCTAACAAATCCACCTCTTATTTCTTTGTCTCTCAATGAATTTTTGCAATGAGACATCAGGGCCTGAGTTTCATTAGTTTTGCCGAGCTTGAGTCCCGGAAGAGAGCTGAAGGACAGGAGGGAAAAGCAGATGGGGTCTTTAAGGCTTACTATATACAGTATCATGTCACTTGCAAATAATGACCGTTTTTTATTTCTTTCCAATATAGATGTCTTTTGTTTATTATTTTTGCCTAAATGTTGTGACTGGGATTTGCAACGAAAGTGTTAATTGTTCAGTCATGTCTGAAACTCTTTGTGATCCCATGGACTGTAGCCTGACAGACTCCTCTGTCTATGGAATTCTCCAGGCAAGAATACTGGAGTGGGTAGACATGCCATTCTCCAGGGGATCTTCCTGACTCAGGAATAGAACCAGGGTCTCCTGCATTGAAGGCAGACTCTTTACTGTCTGAACTACCAGGGAAATACCATGTGAGTAAAAGTATTAAGTGTAAACATCTTTGTACTGTTTCTGATCTTAGAGGAAAAACTTTCAGCTTTTCAGTGTTAAGTGTATGTTAGCTGTGGGTTTGTCATATATGGCCTTTAGGTTGGGAAGATCCCTTGGAGAAGGAAATGGCAACCCACTCCAGTATCCTTGCCTAGAAAACCTCAGGGACAGAGGAGTCTGGTGGGCTGCAGTCCATGGGGACGCAAAGAGTCAGACACGACTGAGTGACTATACACACACATGTTGACTGCATTCCCTCTGTTCCCTCTGTGTTGAGAGGGTTTGCTTTAAAAAAAAAAAAATCATTCCTGGGATTCTGCTTGTTTGATCACAATGAAGACAAATATATTTTAAATAATCTGGAACATTAGGATTTTCTATTCTGAATCTATTAGTATATGATCTAAATTTTGACAGATTTAGTTTTTAAAAAGTATGTTGTATTTAGGCATTCAAGCATCTGGTTTATTTCTTAGAATTTCTTGTAAGACTGCCATGATTTCTTCCAGTTCACTCAACACACAAATATTCTGTTGAGTCACTGTAAGTACAAATTCCTCATTTCAGCTCCAGCTATATCTACGGCAGCTGGCCATTCCATTCTCATTGATCAAAGTCCAAGGCAAAGAATAATCCTTAGCAATTGCTTAATTTCTCAAGTTGCTTTTTGGCTCAATGTTCTAATAAGATTCTTTTTTGAAAGGTCAGAAACTTGTCTCTAATTCATTTCATTAAATTTGAAAAAGGAAAGAAGCTTTTTTATAGTTTAGTAAGAACAAGATACATAATTGCAAAGTGAAAGGTGTTAATACCTGCTCTTAATCAAAATGAATTACAGCATTTTTCATCTTTTTTAGAACTTTAATTAGCATTACAAGAAGGATATCTTATAAAGTAACTGCATAAATTCCATTGTTGAAGAACCTGTTTCATCATGTGAAATGGAAAAACAAATATCAAAATAGAGTACTAAATTAAAATCAGTTGTAAAAAGAGATTTTTTTAGTAGTTGCAGACCAAGAAATCATTGAAAATGTGGAGTCTTACTAAAAAAATGTACCTAAATTTGAATGAAAGATTAACAGGATTTTATTCATGTGCCAATTTATTGTTTTTCATACAGAATCTCATTTCTATTGTCATCTTAGAATCAACCATCTGCTCCAACCAGCACCAATTAACCAGTTTTTAATGATTAAGGTTTACATTTGGTCATCCACTTATCAGTTACTTGATCAGTACCAAGTTTTTTATCCTCACTGATCATCTGTTGTTTTATATGTAAAATAGTATAATAAAATTCATTCTATTACCTGTTTCATAAAATTGTGAGCACTAAATAACACATGTAAAATTATTTGCACAGGAATAACTTTGTATTATAGTTAATAATCATAAATATGAAAGTTTTTAGCACCTTTATCCCATAATGCATCTTTTAATGAAACATGTATACAATCATATGGGAGATGAAGCACCAGT
>SJYC01139324.1:0-10377 GCA_006408675.1 Madoqua kirkii
ATACTTACTAGTCAGTGAAATAATTGAGTGAAATAATTACATACTAAATATTACTTGAAACTATTGAGTTATTTTAGCAGAGAATTATGTAGTTTGTTGTCATGTAACTTACAGTGGAATATTTTCATATATTATGTTTCATGTAACATAACATTTAACATATCACATTTTAGATTATAACTAATTTACTTGCAATCATTTTGATGTTGGCATTTTATACATTTTTATATTATATTTCATTTACTATTTTTTACTATTCAAGTTCAATTTAGAGGTATAAATATGTGTGGAATTAAAGGAAATGAAAGTAGATCATAAAACTAGGTGATATATTCTATGAAAATCTGTGAATTCGGATTCACTTTTTCATTTTCTTTTATGCTTAACTCTGAAAGCAGATTTTTCCCTTTTATGTAGAAAATAGTGACCCCATGGGATGTAGCCTGCCAGGCTCCTCTATCCATGGGATTCCCAGGCAAGAATACTGAAGTGAGTTTCCATTCCCTTTGCCAGGGATCTTCCAGATCCAGGGATCAAAACCAGGGCTTCTGCATTGCACACAGATTCTTTACCATCTGAGCCACAAGGAAGCCCAACATTATTTGTAGGTACAGTTATAAAATTGTTTTATGTACTCCAGGATATACTACTGTTCAGCCTTAGTTTAAGAATGCTCCAAACATCTGAAGACTTAGGTTCCAACAAAATAACAGTTTTTCATATTTTATTTATTATATTATTTTTTTAGTATCTCTTCATCTCCATTTAGAGGACCACCAGCCAGTGTCAGACATGTCAACTCTCTTTTCTATCAGCCCAGATCTTAAAGATGTGAGAACATATGTCTTGTGTTGACCAGTTGATTTTCAAACACTGAATTGACCCCATACAATGGTGTACTTGGCCCAACGCTGTCTTATTTGAGCCCATACAAACAAGGCATCCAAGAGCACGGGATTTGTATGCAAAAGAATCATCAGTGACAGACGAAAAGATTGATTCTGCTCTAAATTCTGTGCTTTGTTTTTTAAAAGGGAGATTGACTGAATATATCTGAAAGACTCCCAAGCTTCTGTACAAATGATTTATTGTTTACTAGATAGTCCCGAATAATAATCCAGTTGCTGAACTTGGCAATACTCAAACCTCTGTGGTAAGAACATACCAGAATTATGTTCATTGATCTTCCAAACAACAACATGGGATAGGGAATTTTATTCTCTCATTTTACAATCAGAGATTTTTCTTTTTTTTTTCATTATTTTTGGCTGTATTGCTCAACATGCAGAACTTCCCTGACTGGGGATCAAACCCATGCTCTCTGCAGTGGAAGCATGGAGACTCAACCACTAGACTACCAGGGAAGTCTGCAGTCAAGGAATTTTAACTAAGAGAATTAGAATAATTTACAAGTAATGACACCGATTTTAAAAGGTCTTTCAAACTGATGCCATAACCTTTCTACCATGCTCTTACATTACCTTTCCAAGGTAACCAATTTCATTTATGAGGAAACACACTCACACACACGTGAATCTCATATGGTATACATGCAATTTGGCTCCATAAAAGAACAGTAAAACAAGCAGCAAGAGTATTTCCACTGTGTGCTTTAGTTTGTTTTATTAATCTCATGTCTCAAGCTTATCTGAGTACTTTAGTTATTTTAGGATACCAGCATCCTCATTACCAGCTTACTAAAGTTGATAAGTTAACTAAAACATGAAATTGAGCCTCCTGAGTGTGGTTGAAATGATTTTAAATAAAATACTAATAATTCAAAAATTATTTCCAGACAAGTCATAGAGGAATACTTTTGTAAATATTCTTCTTCTAGAAACTGAGACACAAGGTTAGTTTCTGCCTAAACTTTCCTTGAATTGGCAATATACACACATGTATATCCCTGGTGGCTCAGACAGTAAAGAATCTGCCTGCAATGCAGGAGACCCAGGTTCGATTTTTGGGTCAGGAAGATCCCCTGGAAAAGGGAATAGTTACCCACTCCAATATTCTTGCCTGAAGAATTTCATGGACAGAGGAGCCTGGCAGGCTATAGTCCATGGGGTCACAGAGTTGAACACGACTCACACACACACACACACACAAACACATATGCATAACGGATTCACTTTGTTGTATAGCAGAAACTAGCACAACATTATAAATCAACTCTAATAAAAAATAATTACAAAAATAGACACATAACACAACTTTAAAATATGACAGCAAATGTGAAATAGTACTCCACAGGATGTTTAAAGTTATGCAGACAGTGTTGTGATACCCATGACTCTGCTGGGTGAGGGATGTCCTTTTGAAGGACAGGCTCAGTGTGAAGAATCCTCTTCTTAAGAAAAAAAAAGAGGCAAAAGCTCAGCAGTCCCGCAGTGCTAACAGAATGCAGGGACAGCTGGGCTTTATACCCGGAGAGTGCTCCGAGTCAGAATGTCGCAGGACTAGGCAAACCGTGCTGTAAAGATCTCCTAATTTTCAGTGATAGACAGCAAGCATTTAGCTAGGAACCCTGGAAAAATAATGACCCAGTTAAAAAGAACTGAGAATATCCTGGGGTGAATAATAGTGAGTGATCCAATCTATAAGAAATAAAACCCTCCTCAGAATTGCACAAATCATGGAAGAGAGAAGAAAACAATGAATCCAGAACAAGACAGACCAGTGGCAATAGTCTTATTCACAGCTAACTGGGTCTTTTTTCTTCTTAATTCCTATGAGATAAGAATTGGAAATTATTCAAACACCATAGATTGCCAATAATGGACTGTCACATGCAAAATTATCTAAATGAAAAGGCTGTATATATTTTGCATTTTATTGTCTGAGCTAAATCATCCACAACTAATCCTTCAGTTGATTTCATAAATCCAAAGGTGGAAATAACATTTCCTGTGGGGACTGGTTGAGGTAAGCAGCACTCCAGCTGTGAACCATAGTCCAGGGGGCCAACTCCTTTGAGGATGGAGAAAAAGACAAAAACGTCAGGTGTTCACTGAAATTTCATGGAAAGTTTCCACTGAAACCCTAGAAATTAGAGTAGCATGCATTTAGGGCTTCCTAGGTGGCATTAATGGCAAAGAACCCACCTGCAATTCAGTGCAGGAGACAAGAGATGAGGGTTAGATTGCTGGGTCAGAAAAATCCCCTGGATGAGATCATGGCAACCCACTCCTGAATTCTTGCCTGGAGAATCCCATGGTCAGAGGAGCCTGGTGGGCTACAGTCCATAAGATTGCAAAGAGTCAGGCACGACTGAAGTGACTTAGCATAGCACAGCATGCTTAACTGTATTGGTAGGTGAAATCTGAGCAAGAATTTGCTTTTTCAAAAACTGTCACATGAGAAAAATAACTTAAAAAATTACTATTACATTTTATATCTGTATTAGATGAGTCCTATACGATTCTCTTAGTGGAAGTCATTTCAGACAGGTCATGCCAAAAATGTCAGCCTACTTACCACACTAAAAAAGTTTTTTTCAAAGTCTCAACGACACATCTTGAGATGTCATGTAATAAAGAGAACAAATCAACTGAACTTTTACTTAACTTATGGACTGAGCCCTAAACAGATTAGCACATATTCCATAATTCTTGCTAGTCTGTACATTGTATGTGACTCCAAACCTCATTAGACAAAATTCTACTCTAATAGCAGCATATCTCTATCTATCTATCTATCTATATACATATGTATGTGTGTGTGTGTGCGTCCATGTGTGTGTGATTTCTTGTGATAATTATTTATGTTATCCTAGATAAAACTCAACAGGCTTTGTAGTTATTGAAATTTGCAAAAATGCTTTTTAAATAAATATCTGCATTTTATTTCAGAATGATATGTAGATTTCTAAATGTGTGATCTTTGTGTAAAAATGTTAACATTTACTTTTTTAAAGTTATCATTTTAATTTACACACAATTTATTAACTCATTTTAAGTGTTCAATTTATTAAGTTTGGCAATATCTGATTATTTAACTTATATGCAGAGTACATCATGAGAAATGCTGGGCTGAAAGAAACACAAGCTGGAATCAAGATTGCCAGGAGAAATATTAAGAACCTCAGATATGCAGATGACACCACCTTTATGGCAGAAAGTGAAAAGGAACTAAAAAGCCTCTTGATGAAAGTGAAAGAGGAGAGTGAAAAAGCTGGCTTAAAGCTTAACATTCAGAAAACTAAGACTGTGACATCTGGTCCCATCACTTCATGGGAAATAGATGGGGAAACAGTGGGAACAGTGTCAGACTTTACTTTTTTGGGCTCCAAAATCACTGCAGATGGTGATTGCAGCCATGAAATTAAAAGACGCTTACTCCTTGCAAGGAAAGTTATGACCAACCTAAATAGCATATTGAAAAGTAGAGACATTACTTCGCCAACAAAGGTCTGTCTAGTCAAGGCTATGGTTTTTCCAGTAGTCATGTATGGATGTCAGAGTGGGACTGTGAAGAAAGCTGAGTGCTGAAGAATTGATACTTTTGAACTGTGGTGTTGGAGAAGACTCTTGAGAGTCCCTTGGACTATAAGGAGATCCAACCAGTCCATTCTGAAGGAGATCAGCCCTGGAATTTCTTTGGAAGGAATGATGCTAAAGCTGAAACTCCAGCACTTTGGCCACCTCATACGAAGAGCTGACTCATTAGAAAAGACTCTGATGCTGGGAGGGATTGGAGGCAGGAGGAGAAGGGGACAACAGAGGATGAGATGGCTGGATGGCATGACTGACTCAATGGACATGAGTCTGAGTGAACTCTGGGAGTTGGTGATGAACAGGGAGTCCTGGCGTGCTACAATTCATGGGGTAGCAAAGAGTCGGACATGACTGAGCGACTGAACTGAACTGATGTATATATGACAAATGAATTAAAATACAAAGCATTTCCACTATTTCAAAAAGTGTACTGTATAGCATAGTACCTATAGATATCAGTGCTCTTAAAATATGTTCTATTTTTTAAAGTATTGTGCTATTTGAGTTATATTAAGAGAATGATCTTATGTTGTGTGTTCCCTACAAAAGAAGCAAAAAACAGTATGTAAGAAAAATTTTAGAGGTGATGGATATAGACTTTAGTACTTTAGTACTTTAGTACTTTAGTGTTGGCAACAGTATCACGGATGGTGAATGCACATGCTAAATTCACCAAGATATATGTATTGAATGTGCGTGTAATTTTTTGTATATCAATTATACCAGAGTAAAGTTGAAGAAAGAATAAGAATGTGGCAGATTTGCATGTTCCCAGATTTCTCTGAAGTTGATATAATAATTCAGTGTAAAACCTTTCATAGTGAGCTCATCATTTTACTGAGAGAGAACAAACAAGAAATGTTTCTGAGAACACTTCTGATTTGTATTATATTCTCCTCTTCTAATCAAAATTGTGTGTGATTGAAAGTGTCAATATCAACAGCCATTTTGTCTCAAAAATCATAAGATAATATACCTGGACTGGATATTTATGAAATCTTGTTAGCATTGTTATAAGGAATAAGCTTCACATTTTAGGTATATTTTTTGCCCTCCTAACACATTAAAAATTTAGATATTTATGACAAAAAATTGCTAAGGACTCCTTAAATGCATTTGTTTTCAATTAAAGAGACTAGAATTCATGGAAACAAGAAATGAGATCAATAATCAATCTTATAGATATTTCCATGTCACCTCTCACTCAGTAAACAGGTTAAAGTGGTATTATTCCCTAGGTAGAATGCTAATGCAGGCCATGATCAATAAACAAAAACAAATGAAACTTGTAGCTATTCCAACAATGCTAAGGGTAATCCAAGTCCCCGAATTCAAGTATCTATCTCATTAATGAAACTGAATAAGAAAAAAAGAAACCCCATAGTGTGCTTACAATCGATCTGCTTCACAGATGAAAAATTTTAAAAGCTGAACACTGAAGGGACACTGCCTGACTACGGATAGCTCTAATTTTCACTGTCAGTGTGATCCCCATTTGTAGAGAAAACTGTGGCACAGAAATGTGCCAGTCTGTGGCTCTGTAAAATTACCCTCTTGGAAAATAGCCAGAGGGAAGATGTCTTCGCTTTCTCCTGGCAAATGTTCTAAAGACAATTATTAAAGAAACTCTGAGGAGAGTTGCTGAAGCGTGAGCGCTCTGCCACGTTCAGGTGACAGTGGGTTTCAATATTCAGTGTCAAAAATTCCGCATTAGCGGACCTGCTTTACTCTCATGAATATTTCCTTGCACCATGATCCCAGTCTTCAAAATAAATCAAAGAAAGGCAAAGAAGTAACAGTTTACCTTTTCAATGAACATCAAACAGAGTCATAATAATTTTACCTTTAAAACCTTTAACAAGAGGAGTTTTATGTGATAGCTCTGAATTACCTTCCCAAAACTATAATACTACTTGTAAATTTAATATTATACAGAAAGAAAGTGAAAGTGTTAGTCAATTAATTGTGTTCAACTCTTTGCAACCCCATATACTGTAGCCCACTAGGCTCTTCTGTGCATGGAATTCTCCAGGCAAGAATACTGGAATGGGTATCCATTCCCTTCTCCAGGAATCTTCCTAACCCAGGGATCTAACCTGGGTCTCCTATATTGCCAGCAGATTCTTTATCATCTGAGCCACAGGGAAGCTCCTAGCGGTGGTGGTGGTTTAGTCGCTAAGCCGTGTCCAACTCTTGAGACACCATGGACTTTAGCCTGCCAGGCTCCTCTGTCCATGGGTTTCTTCAGAGCTTGTTAATTTTACGTTCAATGAATAAGGACAGTATCTACTTCAAGTAACCATATAAACATCAATACATTGCCTTTTCTGTTTTTAATACACACCTTCCCTTTTCTAAGTCTATTACTAATAATTTAAATGCCAGGAGGTGGATATTAGCAAGCACATTTTCATTTCAGTTTAAATTAGTGTATAGTTTGTTTACTGTTTTCCCTTTCCTTTTTATCTCCTTGTACAGATTGCAATTTCAATGCCTGAAAAGAACTGTAAAAATCATTTCACTTTATTCTTATACTATAAACTTTTCATTTGAAATGTATTGGCCCAATGAATTTAATAGTTCTATGCCAGCAGGTGGAATGTTTGTTTGAAAATGATTTCAAGTTTCTAATTCTCTGCTCAGTCAGAAGGAATATCTAAAATGATGTTCTAAACCTAAGCAGAAAGAACACTAGGTTTCTTTTTGAGTCATTTGAAAACACATTCATAGTATTCTCCATTTACACTAAAAATGCTTCCCACCCAGGGTTTTCAAGGAGACCCAGGTGGGTCGTTCTCATCTGGCATCCTCTAATTGGTATCTGGATGCTGTGATTGACAGCTTAGGAACAGGGAATACAAAATGCTACAACACTTTTTCCTGTCTCTGGTGAGCACAGGTAAGCCAACTATGAATTTTATTTTGGTCTCTGTTTGTCAGAAACAATTAGATTTCTTCTCCTCGTTCTCCCTCACTTTTTCATCATCCCAAGACTTTCAAATACATGCTCTGCTTTTGCATTTATTTTACAAGTTAGGAACTGAAAATATTCTCACTCCAGGAACACATCACAATATATATATATATATATATTTTTTAAATTCTTCGGGTGGCACCGATTCTTGTTTAACAAGGTTTCCTGTACAGGGTCAAGGATTAGCCTGGAGTGATTCATTTTCAGTCTTGAGCACAAAGCATGACTCAGTCTTTATATATTAAGTTTAATGCAAATAACAGCACCATGCCTAGTGGAGGCAGGAGGCATATTTGTAAGCATACCTCTGTGTGTGTGTGTGTGTGTGTGTGTGTGTGTGTGTGTGTGTGCGTAATCACTCAGTCGTGTCTGACTCTGTGCGACCTCATGAACGGCAGCCTGCCAGTCTCCTCTATGCATCGAATTTTCCAGGCAAGAATACTGGAAGGAGTTGCCATTTCTTCCTCCAGGAGATCTTTGCAACCCAGGGATTGAACCCACAACTCTTGCATTGGCAGCTAGATTCTTTACCACTTGAGCCACTTACGACTAATGACATTAATCTCTCAAGCTATAACCTATAAATGTAATTTGAATTATTTCGAAAAGTAAGAAAGTAATAGACTTACTTAGGGTTCTTTTAACTCAAGAAATTTTGAGAATCCACACTTTAATTTAAATCCTCTCCTAAATTCAGAATCATGTAGCAATACCCAGAGGAATGTATTAGAAAGTGTCACCCCAAAGGTATGGAAGATGGTGGATTCAGGGTACCTCTCATGGACTAGGTAGGGGGGAAGGGCTTCTGAAGTACTAGAATCCAGTAATAACCTTGATTTCCATGCAAAATCATAACAATTTTTCAGCTTTGGCTATCTTGATTTTTATAAAAGTGTTTCTAACAGATGCTTAATGTACACTAAATTTTGAGAACTTAAATAGAATGTTAAATGCACTTACAAAGTTATCTGCTTAATGGAAATGTACATTGATTCATTTTGAAAGTGAATATCCATTGCCTAGTTCATATTTTCAATAAATCCATGTTGGTAATTATTTGAATAGCTTCATATTGGTAAACAGTCTGCCTGCAATGCGGGAGACCTGGGTTTGATCGCTGGGTTGGGAAGATCCCCTGGAGAAGGAAATGGCAATCCACCCCAGTATTTTTGCCTGAGAAATCCCATGGTTGGAGGAGCCTGGTGGTCTGTAGTGTATAGGGTCACAAAGAGATGGACACAACTGAGTGACTAACACACAAATCTTACATAGGTTTCCAGGTGGCTCAGCGGTAAAGAATCTGTGTGCAATGCAAGAGATGCAGGGGAAGTGGGTTCAGTTCCTGGGTGGGAAAGATCCCCTGAAGGAGAGAATGGCAACTCACTCCAGTATTCTTGCCTGGAGAATCCCATGGACAGAGGAGACTGGTGGACTACAGTCCAGGAGGTCGCAAAGAGTTGGGCATGACTAAAGTTACTACATAGGTACGCATAGCTTACTTAATATTTGCATTTGATCACCTGTCCATTCAAGTGACTTATGAGCATTTAGTGTCTATTAGGCACTGAATTAGGAATAAGATCAATAACTGGTTACAAATTATAGTCCTTGTATCTCATGACATAATTCATTTCAATAATTGCTTAATGTAATTTTAAGTAAACAAATAAGCATTTATTTTTGTGAAAACCATCTAAAAGTGGATTATAGAAGATCATTTACTCTTTTAACCTTTCATAGTGATTAGAAATAAAATAACATTAAAAAAAAAACTGTTTGTCCAGATTTATGATCACTTTGAAAACCATTCATGTTATTGCTGGACAAAGTTTCTACCACAGTTTTCTAAGTAAAAGTATATTCTCTAACAAAGTCAAAGGTGAAGCAAAAATTATCCTAACTTATTGAAAGCTGTATTTTCCAGACAATGGTCCTGAAGATTCCCAGTAGGAAAGTCGTCCACAGCTCCTTTCTGACAGATTGCAAAAGGAAGGAAAACATCAAAAGTATCATTCAAAGACTGATTTCATCTATTTTGTGTGTTGGCAGTTGGTAAAATATATACTGCACTGTCTGTCATGTGTCAACACTTCTTCATTTCTTAAAAGTGAAAAAACGTCCTTTATTGTATGAAATTACAAAATTTCTTCTGTGTCCATGGGTTGGATGCTTAGTGATGTTTTTCTCTCTTCAATAAGTACCTGTCATAGTACCGGGGGCTTTCTTGTTTGTTTAATAACATTTTAACATGTTAATATGTTTGATAACTTGTTAACATGTTTAATGACATGTTCTTGAATGGAACTACCAACATGGAAAGAAGTTACTTTGACTTATCAAAGGATGCATAGATGAATGGACATAAACTGATAGATAGACAGATGTAGGAATGCATGATAGATGGAGAGAAAGAGAAAATGAGGAAAAAAGGGGAGGTGGGGAGAGGGGGAGAAGAGAGAGAGAATTATCTACAGGTGTAGACACAGTATAGTTGTGTGTATTATATCTCTTGATTGTCAGAATATTCGGTAACACACAATATATTTCAGTCTAGGCAACTTCCAGTGTTATCAATATTAAATTATTAATTTCCTTATTTTAACAACAAAGATGTGAGATATCTTCACTACACATAAATTAAGCTTTTTGTCCTAGCACAACTATTTTTAAAAGATATCGCAGTGTTGACATTGTAATTTCTCTCAACTATCCATCCCCAAAGTCCAGCAAATATTTTTGCAAAGTTTATTGAAGATACAAAATTCACTGCCATGTTAATTATGGAAATTTTGCCTTCTGAAACAAATTAGATAGTATGCACATCATAGAGTTTAACACAATATTTTCTATTAAGACTTAAAAAAAATTATATTCTTATAATAGCATTTATTTTTCTATATGACCCTG
>SJYC01139326.1:21-16830 GCA_006408675.1 Madoqua kirkii
CTGTGCATGCGATCTGTCTCTTCAGTCATGTCCGACTCTTTGCAACCCTATGGGCAGGTTCCTCTGTCCATGGGATTCTCAGGCAAGAGCACTGGAGTGGGTTGCCATGCCCTCCTGCAGGGGATCCTCCTGACCCACGGACTGAACTGGAGTATCTTACATCTCCTGCATTGGTAGGCAAGTTGTTTACCACTAGTGTCACCTGGGAAGCCCTGTGGTATTCTACGTCTAAGGAGGGGAAACAGAGATAGGGTCTCTTAGGATGGTGTTATTGTTCATATTTTAAAGAGAGTAATTGGTATTGATTTTAGTGGGTGAGAAGCATTTGAACAAGGACTGGAATGAGATGAGTGAGCAAACCATTTGGAAATCTGGTGATTGACTTTTCCAGACAGACAGCTTGCTGACATGTGCAAAAGCTTGGAGGAAAGAGTGTGCCTGTTCTGCCCTAGACAGTGGACTAGGGAGTGATAGGAGAGCAAGCTGGGGAGGTGATTTCACTTTTACTCTGAAAGGTATAGGGCTTCCTTGGTGGCTCAGGGGAATCTGCCTGAAATCCAGGAGACACCAGAGACCTGGGTTCAGTTGCTGGATTCAGGAAGTTCCCCCATAGAAGGGCATGGCAACCCACTCCAGTATTCTTGGCTGGAGAATCCCATGGACAGAGGAGCCTGGTGGGCCACTGTCCATGGGGCTGCAAAAGGTCGGACACTACTGAAACCCCTGAGTGGGACAGGAAGCCACTGTTGGCTTAGCGGCAAGGACTGACATCATCTGTCTTTCATTTTAATAAGATTGTCCTGACAGCTGGGCTAAGAAGATGCTGCAGGCTTGGACCTGCTGGTCCAGTGGTTTCAAAGTGGTCAGATTCTACATATGTTGAAAGTTGAGCCAAAAGAACTTATTGATCAAAAGAGAAAAACTAAGCACGACTTCATTGTGCTTTTGGTTGCAAGTTAGAAAAGCTAAAATGACTTCATTTTACTTTGCTTTAGAAGTAATGGAAAGTATACAACTATATATGGTCAGAGGAGAAAGACCAGAAATTTGCCTCACTTCTCAGGTGGCACAGTGGTAAAGAATCTACCTGCAAATACAGGAGAAGCAAGTTCAACCCCCTGGGTCAGAAAGATCCCCTGGAAGAGGAAGTGGCAACCTGCTCCAATATTTTTGCCTGAGAAATTCCACGGACAGAGGAGCCTGGCAGGCTACAGTCCTTGAGGTCACAAAGAGTCTGAACAATGGAGCACACACGCACTCACGAGACTAGGGTGCTCATTAGATGGACTGGTGGAGAGGTCATGTATCAGCTGACTAGGAGACTGGAGTTAGCAGCGTCGACCTACAAGCTTCAGAAAATCTTTGAAGCTTAATTTCTAGACAAGATCCTCAAGGGTGTACATGGTGATAGAGAAGAGAAGGGACCACAGGCTAAGCCTGGAAATCTCTAAAATCAGTAAATGAAGAGAAAAGTAGAGGAAACAGCAAAGGAGAAAGAGGACGGGCAGTGGTGAAATACGAGGGAAGCCTAGATAACATGGTCAAGGAAAGGCATTAGCTGTGCAGTAATGCTGAGGGTTATGGAAGAGGAACAGTGAGCTTGTTTTCAGAGTTCACCCAATGGTGAACTCAGTCATCAGGGACCTTTCAGTTTGTAGGCTGCATGTGCGGTTTAATAGAGATTGGAAGACATATTACATAGAGTCAAGGGAAGTCTAGGGAAAAAAAAAAAAAAAGGTCTGGAGTGAATGTTGCTGTTAAGAGAAAGTTCCTTTTTACATGAAAGAAATAAGACTGTATTTAAATGATAATGAGGATGACCCAGAAGGGAGATTAATGAGGATGCAAGTGACAGGGGGAAAATAGATGGAGTAATGCCTTTAAGAGGACAATATGCAACAATATTCAGTGCTTAAGTGGCACACGTTTCTTGTAGAGGAAGGTCTTGAATACACAAATGGGTTGAAAAGAACTGCTTAGCTGTGTGGACTTTAGAAACATGTTTTGGTGTTCTCAATAGCTGAAGTGTTTTACATGAAATAATACTGATAATTTGTTGTGGTTCATTCTTGTACATATATATATATATATTAAAGAAGAAGGTACCTTCTCACTCTAACAAAAGGGAAGACATTATATGAACAGTGATGCAGAGGAACTGTGGATTTGGAAGGTTATGGGAGGTTTCATATGATAACTGGACTTAATCAAATGAGAAACAAAGCTATCACCTGAGTATGAGAAAAATGTGGGAAAATCGAGGAGAAAGAAGATTATGGGAAACAGCCATTTAGGAAAACTGGAAAACAAATGTAATTGGGCATTATAATATGGTATCCCTGCCAGTTTGGCGAATAGGACCAACATAATATTCATGTTTCTGGATTTTAGTGTTCTCCAGCCAACTATAGGTACAAGTGCAGAAGAGGTGCGGAAATGGAATACAATGAGTTTTTTTTTTTTTTAAGAGAGTAGGAGGAAGTTAGAAACAAACAATCCAGTGTATTGTTGTGCAAATAAGGGAACATTAGATTTGTTTATGATGTTCATTTACTTTGATGGTATATTTGCTATTTGTGAACTCTTTTATGATATTACCTATAGATTTATCTGAAAACATTTTCTCTTTATAATGCTTCCCATGATGTGCAAGAGAGAATTTTCTGGAATATGTGAATAAAATTTTAAAATACTTTGTTATTTAGGAAAAGTATATGGTCTTGATAAAGCTGGTGCTTTATTTTAATGCAGATGAACTGGTTTCTAATGAATCATCAATATTTTGATACTTTGTTTTTTCATACTTGGACATTCTAGCTTGCTGAATTCTTTGATTATTCTCAGCTGTTGCAAAAATAAAATATTAATAAGAGTAAGGAGTAAATTGCTCTTATAATTATGCCAACATTATAAGAAGCAGAATAAATTATAATAAATGAGTCCACATAGGAGAAATATTTGTGAAACAAGTTTCACTAAGGCAGAGGTACTTGGATTTAAAGTCTGACCATATTTACTGAAAATAATCAATTAGTTTCTGGGTGTGCAAATAAGGAAGGGAATTAGGTTGAGGGAAAAACTGCCATATTCATTTTCTGGAAACATTTGAGGCAACAATTTATTGGAATTGAATTGCAAATTGGTATTTGTCTACACTCTGTTAAAAATCTCTATCCAGAAATCTGTATGCAGATCAAGAAGCAACAGAACTGGAAATGAACAACAGACTGGTTCCAAATCGGGAAAGGAGAACATCAAGGCTGTATATTGTCACCCTGCTTATTTAACTTATATGCAGAGTACATCATGAGAAATGCTAGTCTGAAAGAAGCACAAGCTGGAATCAAGATTGCTGGGAGAGATATCAATAACCTCAGATATGCAGATGGCACCATCCTTATGGCAGAAAGCAAAGAAGAACTAAAGAGCCTCTTGATGAAAGTGAAACAGGAGAATCAAAAAGTTGTCTTAAAGCTCAACATTCAGAAAACGAAGATCATGGGATCTGGTCCCATCACTTGATGGCAAATAGATGGGGAAACAGTGAAAACAGTGAGAGACTTTATTTTGGGAACCTCCAAAATCACTGCAGAAGGTGACTGCAGCCATGAAATCAAAAGATGCTTGCTCTTTGGAAGAAAAGTTATGACCAACCTAGACAGCACATTAAAAAGCAGAGACATTACTTTGCCAACAAAGGTCTGTCTAATCAAAGCTATGGTTTTTCCAGTGGTCATGTATGGATGTGAGAGTTGTACTATAAAGAAAGCTGAGTGCTGCAGAATTGATGCTTTTGAACTGTGGTGTTAGAGAAGACAGTTGAGAGTCCCTTGGACTGCAAGGAGATAAAACCAGTCAATCCTAAAGGAAATCAGTCCTGAATATTCATTGGAAGGACTGATGCTGAAGCTGAAACTCCAATACTTTGGCCACCTGATGTGAAGAACTGACTCATTGGAAAAGACCCTGATGCTGGGAGAGATTGAAGGTGGAAGGAGAAGGGGATGACAGAGGATGAGATGGTTGGATCCCATCACTAACTCAATGGACGTGAGTTTGAATAAGCTCCAGGAGTTGATGTTGGACAGTGAAGTCTGGCGTGCTGTAGTCCATGCAGTCACAGTCAGACATGACTGAGCAATTGAACTGAACTGAACACTCCATTAATATTAAAATAGCCACTGTATTCTTGATCATTCCAATTTTCCACCTCTGGCCACAGTTCCCATGTTTTCTCTAGATAAGATTATTTGCTTATACAAAACTAAATATATTCCCACCTTTTCCTCCCTGGGGCTGCATTCTTTACTTTTGTAGCAAGATGGGAAAATCAAATTAATTTGTCCATAGTTCTGTGGTGAGTCTAGTGTTTCTTAAACTGAAAAAAAAAATATTTTTAGTATTACGGAAAATAAAGGAAGACTGAAAAAAATCACTACCTCATAACTTTAATGAAAATGATTTAAAATGTTAAATGGAAGTTGCTTAAGACCAGAAGGAAAAGTGTTCGTATCTACAGCTACATCATAAGTATACAAGCCCCAATTTATTTCTTAGATTATGCCAACACACAGAAAAATTGGGATATTATTTAAGAAAAAAATTTTCTTAAATAATTATACCTAATTTTAATGAGTATAGCAAAAAGTTTAATAGAATAAATATGCATTTACTGCTGGTGAACTAGTGCCATGATATGTGTGTGTTCAGTTGCTAAGTCATATCTGACTCTGCAACCCCATGGACTGTAGCTCACCAGGCTCCTCTGTCCATGGGATTCCCCAGGCAAGAATACTGGAGTGGGTTGCCATTTCCTTCTCCGGAGTACCTTACAGTTGCTCAGTGTGTCCGACTCTTTGCGACCCCATGAATCGCAGCACATCAGGCCTCCCTGTCCATCACCAACTCCCAGAGTTCACTCAAACTCATGTCCATTGAGTCATTGATGCCATCCAGCCATCTCATCCTTTGTCCTCCCCTTCTCCTCCTGCCCCCAGTCACTCTCAGCATCAGAGTCTTTTCCAATGAGTCAACTCTTGGCATGAGGTGGCCAAAGTATTGGAGTTTCAGCTTTAGCGTCATTCCTTCCAAAGAAATCCCAGGACTAATCTCCTAAAGAATGGACTGGTTGGATCTCCTTGCAGTCCAAGGGACTCTCAAGAGTCTTCTCCAACACCACAGTTCAAAAGCATCAATTCCTCAGCACTCAGCTTTCTTCACAGTCCAACTCTCACATCTAAACATGACTACTGGAAAAACCATAGCCTTGACTAGACAGACCTTTGTTGGCAAAGTAATGTCTCTGCTTTTCAATATGCTATTTAGATTGGCCATAACTTTCCTTCCAAGGAGTAAGCATCTTCTAATTTCATGGCTGCAGTCACCATCTGCAGTGATTTTGGAGCCCCAAAATATAAAGTCTGACACTGTTTCCACTCTTTCCTCATCTATTTGCCATGAAGTGATGGGACCAGATGCCACGATCTTAGTTTTCTCAATGTTGAGCTATAAACCTGCATTTCTCAACATTTATGTGCTTCATATATCTGCATAAGCAACTATTTGAAGGTTTATAAAATGGAATATAAGAGAACTATTCCCTTTTTAGATGGCTTTTAAGACATCTGTGATATGATGTGGAATATTGACAAATGAGACCAAGCTGAATGAACATTTGCTTTTATAACTGAGTAGTATAGTGTGCCTGCTCAGTTGTGGTCTTGGGTCTTTGTGACCCCAGATTGTAGCCCGCCAGACTTCTCTGTCCATGGGATTTCTCAGGCAAAAACACTGGAGTGGGTTGTCATTTCCTCTTCCAGGGGATCTTGCTGACACAGGGATTGAATTTACATCCCCAGCACCTCCTGCAATGCAGACAGATTCTTTGCCACTGTGCCACCAGGGAAGCCCTTTCTTACAGAAAAAGACATTATATGTCACTGTTGTAAGATTGTTATAAATATGAAAAATTTCAGAAAATACTAAACTAGTTTTAAAAGAGAGATAACACTTCACTGGGTGAGGATGAGTATGGGGTGAGGTCCTTCATTATTTAATTGACTCGTGAACTCAATAATTTAATAACTGATTATCAAAGTTCACATAAATCACAAGTTTAATTTAACTGCAAAACACAAAGTCACTGATGGTGATTTCCTCTTAGATCAAATAAAGTATGTTCAAAAGTGCTGGATACAGACAGCATCTGTTATGGTCTGAATGTCTGTGTCCTTCATGTGTTGAAAACCTAATGTGCAAGGTGATGGCATTAGTGAGCAGAGCCTCTAGGAGGAGATTAGGTATGGAGGAGGCAATGGTACTCAACTCCAGTACTCTTGCCTGGAAAATCCCAGGCAAGACAGAAGAGCCTGGTGGGCTGCAGTCCATGGGGTTGCTGAGAGTTGGACATGACTGAGAGACTTCACTTTCACCTTTCACTTTCATACACTGGAGAAGAAAATGGCACCCCACTCCAGTGTTCTTGCCTGGAGAATCCCAGGGACGGGGGAGCCTGGTGGGCTGGCGTCTATGGGGTTGCACAGAGACAGACACGACTGAAGCGGCTTAGCAGCAGCAGCCTAGGTATTGAGGGCACAGCCCTCATGGTGGGATTTGCTGTTCAGTTGCTAAGTCGTTTCTGACTCTTTGTAACCCCATGGACTGTAGCCCTCCAGGCTCCTCTGTCCATGGATTTTCCAGGCGTGAATATTGGAGTGGGTTGCTATTTCCTTCTCTATGGTATCTTCCCCATGCAGCGATTGAACCCATGTCTCCTGCATTGGCAGGTGGATTCTTTACCCCTGAACACCTAAAAAGCCCTTTTAGTGGGATTACTGCTTTTGTAAAAGACCTTTCCTTGCTCTTTCCACCTTCTGAGGACACTGCAAAGAGTTGAAGTCCAAAGTCTGCATCTAGAAAAGGGGCTTCACCAGAACCTAGCCATGCTGACTCCTTCCTCTTGGATTTCCCAGCTTCCAGATCAGGGAGCAATATATTTCCACTGTTTATAAGCCTCACGGTCTGTTACTTTTGTGTTAGCCCGTGGGGACTAAGACATCATCTTCAGTGATGCTTGTCAGATCTCACTCAGAGGTCAAAATTGCCCACCAAGAATTTTAACCTTAACACCAGTGGAAAACCATGGTACATTTAAAAAAGTGAAACAAACAAACAAACTCAATATGGCAGCACGATTGGTTGTAGTATTAATAGGTATCAGGGTACAATCAAATCAGGTAACCTTCGTGGTCTTGTGCACTTTAATTTCTATTATGTTGACATTTAAGAGGATGATGAAGAGATCTACTTATCAACACTTAGGGCAGGAATATGTGCTTTTTTCCATTTGTTTTCTCACTATTTACCTCTGCAAACATCTTCCTGTGCCGACCACTACTTCACAGTTGCCAAATGTTAAAATATTTGACTTCTCAAATTCATTATTATCAAAGTTATACATGTTGTTCTGATTAACCTTAGCAAATGTAGATAATGTCGTAATCAGATAGTATATGACAATACTTATCCTTGCAAAGTTTCATGAGCATGTTTTAAAAGATTTGTATTTTCAAGCTTAGTATGTAGCAAAAAGATGCATTTGAGTGTCAGAAAAAGTTTTACTACACTGAAAATGTTTTACTAACTTTATAATAAGGTATTCAGATTTATGTCACTGTGATGTTACAATAAGAAGACACTAGACCATGAATATAGTGCAAATGAGAATGTCCTTTTCAGATATTAATGATTCTAATTATATATAAGGATGCATGACATAATCTAGCTACATGAGGGCTTCCAAGATGGCACTAGAGGTAAAGAATCTACCTGGAAATGCAAGAGACGTGAGTTCAATCCCTGGCTCGGGAAGATGCCCTGGAGCAGGAAATGACAAATCCAGTCCAGTATTCTTGCCTGGAACATTCAATGGACAGAGGATCCTGGTGAGCTACAGCCCATGGGGTTGCAAAGAGTCAGACACCAGTGGGCACACACACACCTATACACACACATATACAAGCTACATGAATACATTTTTTTCTGTTTGTATGTTTAAAGGACTCAACCAAACTTGTGACTTTCCAGAATTGTATGTGACAGTTGATATCTCCTTTTCTTGTATAAACTGGGAAGAGACCACTTTTTGTTCAAAAATATTGCACTTCTTTGTAACCTCCTAGAGTCAAAGAACTCAAGTCCATGCAATTGCTATCAGACAAGAGAAATGACTCTTGAAACTGCGCAGCTCATGAATTTCTTTGTGTTCTCATCAAAAAGGATAGGAGAGGTTATTAAACTGAGCAATGGTTGCTGCCCCTGACTGATGCCACGTGACAGTTTAAATCCTTTCCTTTCAGCCTTGTAATACATGCGTTTTCCAGTCATGGGCTGGTGGTAAGATTTTAGGTGACTTGTAGTTCTCTGGCATTATTTTATCATCTCTCAGAGGCTCCGTTGGATTTTTTCCTTCTATTTTTTTAAATCTCACCAATAAACTAAGCACATCTACTTACAAAATATTAACCACTGTGTTTTGTAAAGTCTTTATCAAAACTCATTTCAAGTGAACAAAGTTGAAAATATGTTCCTATATAATGTTAGAAGTTGCTAAAATCATTTCATTTAAAGAAATATGCTTTATTTTTTATCAAATTGAAAAATTTGCACTGACTTTCTAGAGGAATCAAAAAGAGGTATATTTACAAGGTGACTGCTAATATTATAGTGCTATTTAGATACTCATATATCTATTTCAGAAGCTAACATATATAAGTTTTTATATATATATATTTATATATAAACCAATATATGTATATATAAACTAACACACACACACATTTAGAGAGAGGGATGCAGAGGGGAGATATTTCACATTCTAGAATAAATCAGCAACAGAGTTGCACAATATGTATTTTAGAGAGGTTTATTTCTAGTATATTCACTCTTAACCAGGTTGGAATGTATAAGGTGGATTCTATAGAAGTACAATTTAATTCAGAGTAAATGCACATGAAATTGTAGTAAAATTGAATGAATGCTAGTTGTTCCTTCCCTGTTCTCATTTCTCTATCATATTAACAAATGCAGACTCTCTACCCATTCCAGCACCCCACCCTCCCCCATATACCTGAGCAATAGGTGTGATTCTGCACCCAGGGGATTTTCTGGGTGTCAATTTCAATTCTCGAGAAAGCATTTTGTAGTAATTCACAGACTCACCACTCCACACTTGCACAAAAGTGTTTTGCTTATTTTCAAAGGTAACAACAGTTCCACTCTGAATGCTTTTGAAAGGAAATATCAGATAAATCCAAACAATTCAAAAGCAAGACAACGGTTTACATAGAAATAAAAAGTGGAACTTTTCTACCGTCCACCGTGGCTTTTGAAATGTCTAAACATTTTGGAAGTAGCGGGGTCAATTTGCAAGCATGTAAACAGTATACTAAGTATCCACTTAATCTTTCCATTTTCCTCCTTGGAAACAATGTAAGCCCATTGTTTTGTTTTATTTCTTTGTTTTTATTTCTAGTACTCCTTTGTGCTATTATGTTTTATCCGTCCATTTCTTTCTATTCTGTGATACCTCTTCTGTGTAGCACATGTTTGCATCAAAGTTGCACCTTAACTTCATATTCCTGTTCTGTCAGCTTCATTATTAGAAATACTATGAATCTGTTTGAAAATTGAAATATAGTTGATACACCATATTATTTTAGTTTCAGGTGTATTGCGTAGTGATTTGATATATGCATACATTATAAAATGATTATACAGGTAAGTCTGGTAACCATGTGTCCTCATACAAAGTTATTAAAATATTATTGACCAAATTCCCTATACTATATTTTACATCCCTGTGGCTTATTTATTTTGTAACTGGAGGGTTGAACCTTTAATCCTCTTCACTTATTTTGTGTGCTTTGCACCTTCCTCCTTTCTGGCAACTGCCCATTTGTTCCCATATCTATGAGTCTTCTTTTGTTATGTTTTGCTTTACGTTTTTTTTCCTTTTTTGGTTGTTTTTAGATTCTGCATATAAGTGAGATCCTGAAGAAATCTGTCTTTCTTGATCTGACTTATTTCACTTAACATAATACCCTAGAGGGAACATTGCCCAGTAGCTCATTGACAAAGAATCTGCCTACAATATAGGAGATGTGGGTTTGATTCCTGGGTCAGGAAGATTCCCTAGAGAACATGACAACTCACTCCAGTGCTTTTGCCTGGAGAATCTCATGGAAAGAGGAGCCTGATAGGCTATATAGTCCATGGGGTTGTAAAGAGTCAGACTTGACGGAGTGACTAAACAACAATTAACAAATACTTTCTAGATTCATCCATGTTGTTGCAAAATGACAAGATTTCATTTTTATGGCTGAGAAGAAAATGGCAACCCACTCCAGTATTCTTGCTTGAAAACTCCCATGGACAGAGAGACAGGTGGTCTATAGTACATGGGATTACAAAGAGTCGGACATGACTGAAGTGACTGAGCACAATATTTCACTGTATCAGTAAGCCATATCAGAGTGAAGTTATTTTTAAAAGTTAGATGTGCCTTTACTGACCCTGTCTCTTTTTATCTGTTACCCTTTCTTTTTCTCTGGGTCATATATATAATTATATAAATATAAAAGTAGATATATTTATCATAATAATATATATGAATGCATAAATGTATTTATACAAAAAAAATGTGGGAAAGTACTTCAGAGAGTTGGCCTAGCTATCTTGGGATAGTGCCTGTATTTGTATCAGTTGCAACAAATTATCACAAACTGAGTTTCCTAAAACAACAGAAATGCATTCTCTCACAGTTCTGGAGGCTGGATGTTTAAAGGTTCTCAAACAGGGGGACATTCTGGATCTTTAGGGGAGAGGTTTTTCTTGCCTCTTTCAGTTTATGGTGGCTCCTGGCATTTCTAGGCTTAGAGCAGCATAGCTCCAGGCTCTGCCTCCTTCTTCACAGAGCCTTCTCTCTACATCTCTGTCTTCTCTTACAAGGACACCAGTCATGAGATTTAAGACCCATCCTAATCCAGGCTGATTTCAACTAGAGAGCCTTATCTTGAGAAGGGAATGGCACCCTGCTCCAATATTCTTGCCTGGAGAAATCCATGGATAGAGGAGTCAGGTGAGCTATAGTCCATGGGGTCACAAAAGAGTCAGGCACAACTGAGTGACTAACACTTAAATCCCAGCTGATTTAAACTAGAAAGCTTTATCTTAATTGTATTGGTAAAGACTCTATTTTTTAATAAGGTCACATTCAGGGGGCCCTGGTGTATAGGAATTTTGGGCGGACGTTTGTCAACTGATTATAGTGTGATTACTACAGTTCTCTTCTTTGTGCCATAAGGTAATTCTTTTCCTTATGTCTGAAAGTGTTAGTCACACAGTCATGTGTGACACCATGGACTGTACCCACCAGCCTCCTCTGTCCATGGAATTCTGCAGGCAAGAATACTGGAGTGGGTAGCCATTCCCTTCTCCAGGGGATCTTCCTGACCCAGGAATGGAACCCAAGTCTCCTGCACTGCAAACAGATGTTTTCCTGTCTGAACCACCAGGGAAGCCTTTCTATGCTGATGTATCAGATTTACAATTGCAAATTTAAGGATTTATAGTTTTGGGAAAATATGTATGATTAAACATGGATATTCAAGGAATGCAAAAATGCAGATAACACTAGAATTGGGAAGTCCTACTAATATTGGCTGGAGCTCTGGATGGCTAAGTCATCTCTTTGGATGTTATTAGTTTTATTCCAGGCACCGCTTCTTTGGACACTGAGTCCAGCTTCTCAATAGTTGGTTAGAGAAATAAAAATCAAACATACAGAGAAGTCACTACAAATCTATTATTGGCCAAATTATTTTTCAATGGAAAAAAATGTTGGTGAAGTTGTAGAGCAATTGTAATTGTCATATATTGGTGGTAGTAATGTAAAATGATGCAGTCTGTGTAGAAAACAGTTTGACAGTTATTCAGTAAGTTAGACATAGTATTACCATATTACCCAGCAATTCCAATGCAGGGTGTATACACAAAAGAGTAAGAAAAAAAGATATCTTTCAAAAAATGTGTCCATTCAATCTAAGACATCCATTTTATCTGACAACTTGGCATAAATTCGTTCATAATATTCCCTTTCATTATCTTGAAAATTCTGCTTTCATGCTGGCTATTTACTTTTTTGTGTGTCTTTATGTTTAAAGCATGTCTCTTATGCCAGCATATATTTGATCTTACTTTTTAAATTCATTATGACATGACTTAGTTGGAGCGTTTAATTTGATGTTCAAGATAATTGTCAATATAGCTAGAGTCACAATTTTACAATTTCTTTTCCTTTTGTTTCATCAGTTTTCTGTTTCTCTTTTTGTGTCTTCTTTTATTTCATTCATCTGTTGAGAATTTTGACTCCGTCTCTTTGCATGATCTCATGGTGATTTCTCTACAGGTGCAAGCTTTCATTCCTGACTTATACAATCTACTTAGAGTCAGAGTTGCATTGCTTAATGGGAAATATATAAAAATTAAAAACCACAGGGGATTATCCATCCCACATTATTTATATGATAATCTATGTATGTAATAGATGTACATACTTTTTGTCATCATAAGACAGTGCTACATTATTTTGTTCTAAGCAGTTTAAGAATCTCGAAGTTTATAAAACCTAGGAAAGCTATATGGTCTCCTTTGTAGCACCAGATAACTTTCGATGGGTGATTTAAAAAATCCTGCCTCTGACACTGCACTGGGCCATGTTAGCTGTGATACTGAGGAAACACTGGTAGAAAAACTTTTCTGATCTAGTAATGGATGTTGCCTTCACATACCTTCTTTTTAAGCAATGTAATTCTGACTACCCTCTCAAGGTGAGGAACTGGAAACTACTGAGCACCTCTAAATGGATTTTTAGCAATTACTTCCCACTATGGGTTTTGATTATGTACTAGCAACAGTATGTTTATTTTTGCTCAGTTTGAAGCAGTCAGTAATCAGAATGTCATGACATTCACAGAGTCTGAGAACTGCTATTTTTTTAGTTTCCCTAACTAGGGCATTCCAATTTATCTATCTGGTGATAGGGAAACCCAATTTACCAGGACAAGTTTTCATGAATTATGTATATAGAAGCTCTGCTCCTTACTCAGAGAGACTGTACTCTCCCTATTAACTTCCTCCCCAAACTCGGATAGGTCAGCATGGCTGCATGTTTTTTGTTTTTTTTTACCACGTTCAGCTGTGCAAGAGTAGGTGCAGTACAAAGCAGACAAAGAGATTTAACTACAGAATTGTTTTTATGGTATTGAAAGAAAAGATATATCAAATATATTAAATGTTATGCAATATTTGATACTTATATAGGTGTATATTACATACAAATAGTATGTAATATTTGATATGTGTACAAATATGATGACGGAGAGAGAGAGATTGATTCAAGAACAGAACAATTTACAGAAAATTTAGAAAATTATGCATTATGTTCAATTCAGTAATTATCTAGTGATAAATGGTATATGGGCCTCCCTGGTAGCGCAGCAGTAAAAAACCTGCCTGCAATGCAGGAGACGTGAGTTGGATCCCTGGGTTGGGAAGATCCCCTGGAGGAAGGCATGGCAACCCACTCCAGTATTCTTGCCTGGAGAATCCCATGGACAGAGGAGACTGGTGGGCTACCATCCCTGGGGTTGCAAAGAGTTGGACATGACTGAAGCAACTAAGCACATATTTGAATCATGAAGTGTTAATCCTCCCACAATCTGAAAGTCAAATTAGATCTTTTTTCAATTATTTGATGTGTTGTCATTTTGAGTTTCTGCATATTTTAAGGCAATAAGATATAAAGTTACTTTACATGCTTGCAGTTATCACATTGGAAGCTCAAACAAAATCCAATGTGCTGTTTATTGTTAGCTTAGTTTACCTTTTAACTCAAGCAGGATTTTGTGTAGTTTCCCATGATACAGTCCACAAAATCGTGCAGGGCATTAATGAAGGTTAATCCTCCCACAATCTGAAAGTCAAATTAGATCTTTTTTCAATTATTTGATGTGTTGTCATTTTGAGTTTCTGCATATTTTAAGGCAATAAGATATAAAGTTACTTTACATGCTTGCAGTTATCACATTGGAAGCTCAAACAAAATCCAATGTGCTGTTTATTGTTAGCTTAGTTTACCTTTTAACTCAAGCAGGATTTTGTGTAGTTTCCCATGATACAGTCCACAAAATCGTGCAGGGCATTACAAGAGTATTTTTTAAGCCACCTCCAAAAATCGACCTTGTTATGATCTTGATCTCTGTTTAGTTAGGAAGCAACAGCATGGCAATAATGACGCCCTAACCATTCCCTCCCCACATACGCTACAGCCAGCTAAGCTTCACCAACCATATGAAAACAAACTGTTTAGAACACCACATGCATTCATTACTGCTCTAATAGAAGAGAAATTGCGAGTGAGATTAGTCCTATTACTTGGAGAATGTCGCTAAATGGATTCATTTTACAGCAGGTGGTTCAAATTGTATCCATTCAATTAGCATATGCAGAAACTACTCCTTAGAATATGAGCAAACATAATACATAAATTTGATTGCCTTTTAAGTCTTTAGGTAATCATACTTATATTTTAAACAATCTGCTAAAAGATAAGCCATAGCATTTGGAAGATTTATTAAGAGAAAAACAAATCTCCACTAAAATATTACCCATTGTTGCATTTCAGTATTTTCAAAGTGTTTACACATTCCTCAGACTCTTATTCAAAAATTTATTGGTTTAATTATATTCTACTCTAAAGAAAATTTTAAAGCAGCTTAATTATTTAATAATTAATTCTTTCAGCCAAGAAATATTTGCCATTAAATTGCATGTGTAGGCACCATGCCTATGCTAAGAATAGAATGGTAAGCAAACACATATGCCCTTGATGACAGTGAGTTACATAAACAATAGAGCAAAACAAAATAAAGCACACTATGAAAGACAAGAAAAGGTAAAGTCAGTTAACTTAGATGAGTTCGAGTAAACATAAAATCTTTAAATGAATAATATGAATTCTGCACATTTACTAGACAATACATGTTTCATATACACCAAGAAGTAGCTGAATAATCAATTATCAATTTGGGAATTTCTGAAAATTAAAAATATATCAATATTATTATTCCCAACATGACTAACATTCATAAGGAGGCAGAAGTGATGCTAAAAATTGCGCTCAATGCAAACAGTGTTACAGGGACTTCCCTGCAGTCCAGGGGTTAAGACTCCACACTTCCACTGGAGGGGATATGGGTCCAATCCCTAATCAGGGAATTAAGATTCAGCATGTTACACAGTGCAGCCAAAAAAATAAAATACAATATAAAAATATTCTTTAAGAAAACAGTGATAGGTCTATTTTTCATTCATATAAATAGCAATATTCTTATGTCATACAGAAAAAAACAGTAAAAACAAATATCACTTGAGATATTCCTTCCTGTGCTATTCAATATGGCAGTGATTAACTACATGCAGTTATTTAAATTTAAAATTTGAGCAATTAAAAATAGTTAGAAATTCAGTTCCTCAACTGGGTTAGACACATGTCAAGTGTTCAGACAGGCATCTCAGAATGTTTTATTGTGTGGCTGGCTATGATCTAGACAGTCTTTCCAAACACACACCTGAAACTTCAAAACCTGTGAAACAAATTAAACATTCCATCAGTAAAACATCTTGGACATTCTTATAAATACTGTAGTACCATTTCTACATTTTTGTGATTCTTTAGTTTTTTCTATGGTGTATGTATTCATTCACTATCTTCATTCATTTATATTTATGTTTAGTTTTTCTTTTCTAATTAGATTCAAATCCTCTAATTACTTATGGGTGACAGTCTACATTTCTACACTGCCCACAACTATATGGAGATAACATCACACACACACACACGCACACACACACACAATTCAATTATATACTATAATATTTTTACAGATGATAATGTGTCTAAGTCAGTTCTTTAATTGTGAAAAATTACCATATAATGTAAAGATGTTAATAACAGAGAGAAATGAGTGTGAAGCATATGGGAAATATTTGTGGTATCTTTTATAAAACTGTTGTAAATTTAAAATTTATTTTTTTAAGTAGCAGGCAAGGAGAGATTGTGGTTAATTTTTAGTTGGGGCAAGAGAGATAAAATCTAATGATTCTATTCTCTTCTAGGCTGTTGCCATTTTATGATCAAGAAATACCTTCTACTTGGCATGAAAAGGTGTCAGATGAAACACTCTGCCAGACAGTTGACTCCAAGGATGCACCTCTATTTCAACACACATCAAACCCTGGAGGAGGAAGTGGAAACCCACTCCAGTATTCTTGCCTGAAAAGTCCCATGGGATTCATCAAACTCATCATTGGCCAGAACCTTCATATAGTACTAAGATAAATGTTAAATTTGGGCTTCTCTGACGGCTTAGTGGTAAAGCATCTGCCTGCCATAAAAGAGTCTTGAGTTTGATCTCTGGGTCAGGAAGATCCCCTAGAGAAGGAAATGGCAACCCACTCCAGTATTCTTCTTTGGGAAATCCCAGGGACAGAGAAGCTTGGCAAGTTACAGTGTATGGGGTCACAAAGGAGTAAGACAGCTTAGTGACTAAACAACGACAGATATTAAAATTGCATAAATTCTCAAGACAGATGGGGGAGGATCTTAGATCTGCACAAAGTGTGCTCTGATCTCAAGAAAAGTTTGTAAAAATGTTTTTAAGAAAAGCAAAAAGGAATTTAGCTCTATGA
>SJYC01139328.1:0-38626 GCA_006408675.1 Madoqua kirkii
AATTATTAGAAATATGTTTTCTTTTTCTATTTTAGAATAAAATTTTACTTTAACAGCTTCTTGATGCCTATCTAGATAGACTACCTAAAATGACTATGTAGAAAAATACTGACTATTTGATTGCAAAAAAATAGTAAAAAGACAAGAATAGGAAGATTTGAATTATTATTTCTTCCTGGCAGTTAATTCCAAATACATATTGTGTTTTCTCCACAGTTTTCATACAGAACTAAGACAACTGGTATAAACTAAACATCAGTCAATCTGTGAATGGTTTGGCTATTATGCAAAACTTTCTTTTGAATTTTTAAATCAGATTAATTGAAAAAATACAAAACAAACTCAGTCAAGAGTCTTCTCAGGTATTAACTGATATAAAATTAATTCAAATTAATTTTAAAAAATGTAGTTTTGGCTCATGTAACTGGTTGGTATCAGGTCAGAGAATTAAGGCTTAACATGAAGACAGTCTCTTCCATTATTTGTGTCTGATTTTCTTGGATCAGCTTTGCTCTTTGACAATTCTCCCTTCATAATTGTTACCAGCAACTGCAGTTTTACATAATTTTATGGTTAAGAATCCTAGAATTTAAAGCAAGCATCTTTCTGTATAACTATGACACTTTTCTGGAGTTGATTCTAAATGGACTGGCATAGATCATATGACCATTGAAATAGAATGGAATAAATGGCTTAGCATGTGACTAGCACAAGGCATTTTAGTCTTAAACATTGTTGGTAAGTTGGTGCAGTGCCATGGGCAACAGTATAGAAAGTGAAAGTGAAAGTCATTCAGTTGTATCCAACTCTTTGCGACCTCATGGATTATGAAATCCCTGAAATTTTCCAAGCCAGAATACTGGAGTGGTAGCTGTTCCCTTCTCCAGGGGATCTTCTTAATGCAAGGATCAAACTCAGGTCTCCCACAATGCAGGGGGATTCTTTACCAGCTGAGCCACCAGGGAAGCCCAACCATATGGAAGTTCCTGCCAAAATGATAGTAAAAGTGGAATATTTTCCTCAAAAAGAAAATAAAACTAGAACTACCATTTGACCCGGTTGATCCACCTCTTTAGTATATAGCCAAAGGAAGAGATATGCTATCAAAAAGATATGTGCATACCCATGGTCATTAAAGCACTATTTACAGTTTCAGAAAATACGTAAACAACTTGTGTCTATCAAGTGACAATTAGTAAAAAACATGTAATGTATATGCATGCAGTCATCCCTCAGAATCCAAGAAGGGTTGGTCCAGGCTCCATCTTCAGTACAAAAATCCACACATTCTCAAATCCTATTGTTGATCCTCTGTATCCACAGGTTCCTTGTCTGTGGTGCCAACCAACTGAATATCATCAACATTCAGATATGCAACTTGCAGTGAAGGGGAGCCAATTGAATATGTACTGAAAAATCTGTAAATTTCTGCTTCTGTAAATTTGAACTTCTGCTGTTCAAACCCATGTTGTTCAAGGGTCAACTGTACATATATTCAGCCTTGAGAAAGAAGGGAATCCTGCCACTTGTGACAACATGGATGGAACTTGAGGGTGTTATGCCAAGTGAGAGAAGTACAACAGAGGACAAATACTGCATGGTGTCCCTTAAATGTGGGAATCTAAACAAAAGCAAAAAAAAAAAAATCCACATAATAGAATCACAGAAACCAAACAGAAAGTGGTTGCTGAGGGTTGGCTGGGAATTGGGAAATAGGACATAATTGATTAAAGGGTATAAACTTCCCTGTAAGGTGAATAAGGTCCATGAATCTAATGCATAACACAGTGACTACAGTTGGTAACACTGTATTGGGTACTGCATTTGAAATTTGCTAAGAGAACAGAACTTTAAAGTTCTCACCAAAAAAAAAAAAAAAAAAGAAAGTGAGGGAATGAATGTGTTAACTCAATGTGGAGGAATCTTTTCACAATGCATACATTTAAATACACACATACACACACACATATGTGTATAGTATATGTTGCTGTTGTTTAGTCGCAAGTAGTGTCTGACTCTTTCTGACCCCATGGACTGTAGCCCTCCAGGCTCCATGGGATTCTCCAGGCAAGAATCCTGAAGTGGGTTGCCATTTCCTTCTTCAAAAGACCTTCCGACCCTGAGACTGAACCCAAATCTCCTGTGTTTTCTACATTGGCAGGCAGATTCTTTGCCACTGAGCCATTTGGGAAGCCCATGTAGTATATTTATTATGTATATAATATCTATATATACACAGTTATTATTATTCATAAACACATGAGTTAATAGGATTGGAAACCAAGCTACATAGACGGAGAAGGGGGAAGGGTTCATTACCGAATGAAACAAAGTACTTTTGTTGTCAGACAAAAAAGGTTCAAGAATGCAGAGCAACAGATGTACTTCAGTCTTATGTATATATCCTTCAATTATTACATAAAATGACATTCAAAAACAATTATATGTATACACACATATTTACACATAGGCAGAGGACATAAAGGTATATAATATTTAGCATTTTTATCCTTTAGGTAAAAGAGAACATTTTACATTCGAAACAGTTAGAACACCATAAAATGGTTGTATGTGTTTAAACAACTCTTTGTCAGTACTCAAGGAACTACAGTAGTGATTTTAAAAATTATATCCCTTTTGTGCTTTATAATTGCAGTGCACAGAAGCTGCTGTCTGTGCTCAATAGGACAACTGACCAGTGGTCATAGAGTGACCCCTCACCTCTGTCAACAACAGTCTATGCATGACTGCCTCTGAGTCAAAGTTCGTAAGCTAGAGGGTCGGGAGCAGCCCTCAGCCATCATAGGCAGATACAGGTGAATCCCAAAATTAAATGGATATGCTCTCTTACCTCATTTTCAAAAATATGATAGTAGGAATGCACTTGATAAAATATATTAGAGATTTAAAACCAGATCACCAAACTGACACTTATTGATAAATTGTGTGCTGAGAATGCTGCATATAATTCTGTGTATCCTTCTGTCATTTTCAAAGAACATAGACTTGCATTTTGATGAGATACATTAATTCAATTAAATTAAGATTTATTTTAAGCAAACAGTTTAAAAACTACCTCTTATAGAGCACCTAATTATTTATATTAATTTCTTCTCAATTATAAAGAATTCACAGGGGAAATCATTAAATGTAGAGCAAGACAATATTTTTTAAATTTGTAAAATTTAGATAATATAAAGTCAATGTCAAACTATATAAAAAAGCATATTGGGGTGCTAGTAAGCTTTCAAGCAATTACAATGATGTATTCTATGAAAATTATGCTTAATTATCAAAATTATTTGCCCTCATGGAACATATATTATATGCAATAATAGTGCAACTATGGAATACAAAACAGAAAATGCAACAATAAAGTAAGAGTCGAAAGAAACTTACAATAATATCATTAATTTTTTAGTTTTAAGACATGTCAATTTTTCCTCAAGGCAGAGAATTTGGACAGGCATATATGCAGTCAAACTGTCAAAGAAAAAATCCCATGTTCTGTAACAACAATGTAGGAAAAGAAATAGCAAAAGTGGTAATGTAGAAGACAGTTTGAGTCTTACTTTGAGGCTTACTGAAAATGGTGAGGAAAAATATAGTCTCCATACTCTCTGTGTATGTTACCTCCCTTCCACCTACTCTTCTAGATTTGGGCGGGGGTGGATTTCAGATGTTCATATTAAGAAATCACCATTTTTATTTTTTTTGGACCAGTATGGGGCAGAATTTTAAAAGATGTAAAAGTTAAAGATTTTCTCTAAAGTAGAAATGGGAGGCAAAACTTGCTTAAATCATGCCACTCTTTTTTTTTCTAAATTGACCTATTAGTAACTTATTCTAACTCATTGTGTTCCATATACTAGCTTTTCTCTATAAAGAGAAAAGTCTATTATGTACATATGTACACATTCCTATTCAAATATGTAAATGTAGAACTAACCTTTTCATAACATCTTCAATAGTGTGTATTTGAATAATTTTTTGGCAGTTTCACGCTGGTGATTTTTCTTTTTCTTTTAAATGCAAGCCACTGATTTTTCAAGAAAACAATTTAGACCAAAAGTTGTCTATTAATATTGCACATAAACAGTTTTATTAAAATACAGCCTGAGACATAATATTTGATTGTTCAGTCTCTAACTGTGAGAAAGTGATAAGGATAGCCTTTTGAGATTGTGTGACTCATGTTACAGGTTTGTCTTATTCACACACATGAAATCTGTAAAGCCCAAAATTAATCCCTGAGGCATGTTAATGTGCTTCTTTGACAACTCTTATTAGCTATAACAAGGTATTTAAATTGCAGATATGCTGCTGGGTGAATATTCAAAAGGTACTTGACAGCTCTACATCAGAATACCACATGCTCCTTACAAATGTTCCTTGTTTTATTTTGTGATTTATGAAAGATTGACTTAGTTTTGTATTTTCATGGCATTAGAGAGAGGAAAAGAAGGGAGGAGGGAAGAGTAGGAAGTCACTCAGATGTCGAGTCAATCATATGTCAGACACTTTCACCTTCTTCCCCTCAAAACTGTTACATGAACACAGACATTCCTCTTACTGCCTGACCTTGTCTCTTTTTGTGGCCCCATCTGACTTTTCAAGATGGAATTATCTGATTTTCCGGTCTTTCCATGACATTATCGATCGAAATTAAGTTTCTAGATTTAAGTTTATCTTTCCTAATTTTACTTAAGTGAAGTGAAGTTGCTCAGTCATGTCCGACTCTTTGCGACCCCGTGGACTGTAACCTACCAGGTTCCTCCATCCATGGGATTCTCCAAGCAAGAATACTGGTGTGGGTTGCCATTTCCTTCTCCAGGGGATCTTCGTGACCCAGAGATTGAACCTGGGTCTCCTGCCTTGCAGGCAAACGCTTTAACCTCTGAGCCACCAGAGAAAAATTGAGTGTTAATTAAATAACTTGGCTTTAGTCTTTAAAAAACAATGGTATTGTTTTGCTTTACTCAGAAGGAAATGGTTTATACCCCTTGGGCCTTAGGATATTCTTGATAATCATTATAAGGTGACTGGGGCTTCCTAGGTGGTGCCACTGATAACTCCCCACCAATGCAGGAAACATAAGTGATGCAGGTTGGATCACTGATTGGGAAGATCCCCTGGAGAAGGGGAATCTGGAATACTGGAACCCCACTCCAGTATTCTTGCCTGGAGAATTCCATGGACAGAGAAGCCTGGTGGGCTACCGTCCATAGAGTCAGAGTCAGACACTATAGAAGCGACTTAGCACACGTAAGGTGATTGATTGTTTTTCCTGAAGGGGCAATAGTAAATGTTAGTAGTTGAGTGATTCCCCAAAGATTAAGGATACCTGTTCTTCCATCCTATCACACACTCTGAACACAAATCTATTCCTCCCCCCATTACTTGAACAGGAAGCCACAGCAGAATACCATGAAATAACCATGAATGTCAGAGTCTGATCAACTTGGTCTTAATCCCACTTCCACCTCTTCTTGGTCTGCATAATTCACCTGCTCACAGCCTCAGATTTCTCTCTCATGGCAAACAGAACAATGTCTCTTCTCAAGGTTGCCAGAAAAATTAAATTGCTATATGAACTTTAAATGAGTTGACATTGCATCAAAAAAGAACAGTGCTTGATATCTATCATTTGTTTATAATGTATTATGATTATCTTAATCTTTCCCAACTACACATTTTTTAAAATTTAGCTTTTTATTTTTTTCATGTAGGGACATGCGATATGGGGATAATGAAGGAAACTGAAAAGGGAAACTCATGAGATTATACATAGATATTGAGTAACTATTCCATTCACATAAACTGTCACATTAAGGATTAGCAAAGTTTTATGGCTATGTGCAATTAATATTGGTCTTTGCTGACCTGGTTCCCTTGACTAACTCATCACCCCCACCCTCTGCTTTCATCAGTCTATGCCCAACAGTTCAGTCATAACAATCCAAAGCTGCATTTCTGTGCTACAAGAAAGGTTCCTTTTGTACATAAACCAAATATTCCAAAAATTTTTTAAACCCTCCCATTTGGAATATGGACTCTGAAGCTTTCTAATCCATTATACTTCTTTTTTCATATTTTCAAATATTTGCAGTAAAATACACATAATATAAAACTTAAGTCTGAGCCATTATTAAGTATATAATTCAGTGACATTGGTTGCAAGCACCATAATTATTTCCAAACTGTTTCTTCTCCCCAGAGACTCTAAGGCCATTTTGTTCATTTCCCCTTACCCTAGCCCCTGGTAACATTTATTCTATGTTCTCTCTGTATGGGTCTCCGCATTCTCAATATTAATATTTAAATGTAAGTGGAATCATACAATGTTTGTCCTTTTGTGTCTAGCTTATTTCACCTAGCATGATGATTTTGTGGTCCATGCATTTTGTAGCCTTTATCAGAACTTCATCACTTTTTCATGGCTGCATAATATCTCATTACATGTATATACCATTGTGTTAGTTTTCCAGGCTGCGATAACAAAAGGGAACAAACTGGGTTTGTTCCTTTGTCCCTTTCTGGCTTAAACAACAGAAATTATAGTATAAAATTTCTGGGGTTTGAAAGTCCATAATAAACAGTCAGCAGATTGGTTCCTTCTAAAGAGTATGAGGGAAGATCCACTCCAGCCTTCTCTCCTTGGCTGCTTGATGGCCATCGTCTCCTTTTGCCTGTTTATAGTGTCCCCCTCCTCTGCATTGTTGTTGTTCAGTCACTAAGTGGCGTCTGACTCTTTGTGACCACATGGACTGCAGCACGCCAGGCTTCCCTGTCCTTTACTGTCTCCTGGAGTTTGCTCAAATCCGTGCCCATTGAGTCAGTGATGCCATCCAACCATCTCATCCTCTGCTGCCCTCTTCTCCTTTTGCCTTCAATCCTTCCCAGCATCAGGGTCATTTCCTCTCTGCATGTCTATTTCCAAACTTCCCTTGGCATTCTTGTATAAGGACACCATTCATACTGAATTAAGGGCCTGACCTATTCCAATAAGATCTCATCTTAACTAATTACTTCTGCAACAATCTTTATTTTAAATAAAAACACATTTTGTGATACTGGGGGTTAGCAGTTCACACTGGAGCTATGGAGGGAAAAAAAATTAAACCCCAGAACAACCACATTTTATTTTATCCACTCATCTGATAGACACTTGGGATGTTTCCACTTTTTGGCTATTGTGAAAAATATCGTGACAAATATTGTTGGAGTTTCTATTTCTGATTCTTTTGGATATATACACCTAGGAATATAATTACTGGACCATATGGTAATTCTATGTTTAGCTTTCTGAGGAACTTTGGAGTACCTTTCTTGTGGATTTTGTGGAATTCTAAAGTGTAGAATTATGTTATTTACTAATAAGTAGTTTTATTTCTTCCTTTCAAACCTAAATGTCCTTTGCTTGTTTGTTTCTTTTTCTCATGTAAATGCTGACTAGAAATTACAGTACAATGCTGAATAGCAGAGATGAAAGCAAACACCCTTGTCTTTTTACTGGTCTTAGAGGGAAAGCCTTCAGTCTTTCACCAGCCAGTGTGATGTTAGCTGAGACATCTCATCAATGGCCTTATCATGTTGAAGAAATTCTTTTATTGTTAGGTTTCTGAATTTTGGGGGTATCATGAAATGGTGTAGGATTTTGTCAAATGCTTTTTCTGTGTCTATTGAGATAATTTTTCCCCCTTTGCTCTGTTAATATGGTATTTACATTGATTTTTTTTTATATTTAATCACTCTTGCATTGCTGAGATAAATCTGTTGTGAGTATGGTCTGTAATTCTACTATAATTTTGTTGGATTCAGTTTTGCTGTATTTTATTGAAGATTTTTACATTAATGGTCGTAAAGGATATTGTTCTTTAATTCTCTTTTCTTGTGATAACTCTACTGGGTTTTGGTTTCAAGATAGTGCTGGACTCACAGAAAGAGTTAGGAAGTATTTTTTGATGAGTTTGAGAAGGACTGATGTTAATTCTTTATTTGATAGAAGACACCACTGAAGCCATTTGGTTAGGGACTTTTCTTCCTTGGAAGTTTGTGTATTATTGAGTCAATGTCTTTAACTTGTACAAATCTATTTAGATTCTTTTTTCTTATCTTCTTGAGTCAGACTAAGCTATTTTCAAGAATTTGTCCATGTCATTTACTCTGTCTCATTTGTTAGAGTACAGTTATTCATAATACCCTCTTATAACACTTTTTTTTTTTAATTTCTGAAAGTTGGAAGTAATGTTCCCACTTTTATTTCTGATTTTAGTTATTTACATCTTTTTTGTGTTAGCCTTACTAAAAAGTTGTCAATTGGATAAGTAATTACAGTATTTGCAAATGATACATTAAACCACAGAAAGACAAGGAGGAACCTTAAATGTATATTCTTATGAAAGAAGCCAGTTTAAAAAGGCTGTGTAAAAATTACTGTGTAATTCAAATTATAAGGCATTTTGGAAAAGGCAGAATTATCGAGACAGTAAAAAGATCAGTGATCGTCAGGTGTCTGGTGGGGGCAGAGATAAGTGTAGGAGATTTTAAGGCAGTGAAAGCATTCTGTATGATACTATAAGACACAAAGTTGTCAAAACCCACAGAATATACAACATGAAGAGTGAATCCTAATGTAAACTATAGACTTTAATTAAAATTATTGTATGAGTGTTTGTTCATCGACTGTTACACATGCCCCACACCACTGCAAGTTGATAATAACTGTGAAGGAAGAAGGGATGTTGTTAGTAACTTTGCACTGTGGACTTAATTTTCCTGTCAATCTAAAACTGCTTTGAGAAATAAAGTCTTTTGCAAAAAAATGAAAAAATATTCCCTTTGAATCTGAAAAAAAAAAAAAAGAAACAACCACCACAGAATCAATGTAGCTTGAGAGCTTAAGAAAAAATATGCTTAATGAATGTATAATTAGACACTTTGGTCTAGCTGCAAACAGAGCAACTTTCCAACCGGTTTTTAGAAAAACTCAATTTTCTATTTCTCTCTCTTTTATTTTTTCATTTTGCTAGTGTTTAATCTGAAGTTGACAAAGGGAATAATTTGAAGTTGGGGCATTATCTACCCTTTGTATAAAAACAACAAAGATAATATCATTTTTAGTATTTTGGAATATTCACACTACTTAGTCTTTTGTGAGTAAAAGTGAGATTTTATTTTTTATGTTTTTATTAATCCATTATGCAAAATTTAATTTAAAAAAACAACATGTGTGTTTGTGCTGGGTTCAGCACATCTACTGGCTTCAGCTCTCATAAAGGGTGATTATATCTTGAGCACAATGCATACTGCTCAAGGCCGGTTGTGGAACTTGGTTGAGCCAGCAGGGCCTTCCAGACCCCCTTTCTCAGGACAAGTATAAGCCCATGATGAGCCCCCAGTGTTTGGATCAGACTTTCTAAGACATCCCTTCCTTGGAATGCACCTACAGCCAGTCTAGCTATCTGCAAAATGAATTCAGAAGACTCTTGCAACAGAACATGTGCTCGTGGGCACTTTCACATGCCAGTTCTTAAATTACTTGGGTGTTTTTATTCGAACGGTGTGTATGTATGTGTGAGTCAATCAGTCGTGTCCTACTCTTTGCAACCCCATGGACTGTAGCCCTCCAGGCTCCTCTATCCATGGGGATTCTCCAGGCAAATATACTGGAGAGGGTTGCCATCCATTCTTCAGGGGATCATCCTGACCTAGGGATCAAACCCCAGTCTCCTGCATTGTAGGCAGATTCTTTACACTCTGAGCCATGAGGGAAGCTCTTTATACAAAGACGTTGATACTAATGATCATGAAGCTATGACTTGTGAGGATCTGGAAGAGGCAATGACTCTGCTAAATGCTTCGCCTATGTCATATCTATATCACTATTCCACGGAAAGGACATTTTGGAGTAAAAGTCTAACCATCATTATTTGGAGGCTCCAGGATGGGCAGTATTTATAGATTAAGTAACAAGTGTAAGGTAAAATACCAGGGAGAGAACTTGGAACCAGACCTGTCTTACTCCAAAATGTAAACTCTTTAGCTATCTGGCATCCTAAGAAAAGTGATTCCTACCTGGAAGGAAAGTTAAATAGACTTACTTGAGGCTAGCGAACTCTGCTGCTCTGGATGTTTATGCGATTTCTTTATGTGATACTAATAATCGTGTAGAAAGCAAACATGAACAGGAGTTACAACTGTAGCTGCGTTGAGCTGCAAATCTACACATCAATGTATATTTCAAATATTTAGTGCCAATTGCTTACAGTAGCAAACAATCTTTAAAAAAATGACAATAAAATTTTATAAATAATTTTATGTGTATATTTATTTATTTGGGGCTGTGCTGGGTCTTTGTTGCTGCAGACAGGCTTTCTCTAGTTGCAGTGAGCAGGGGGCTACTCTTCTTTACCGTGCACAGGTTTCTCATTGTCTTGCACGGGAGCACAGGCTCTAGGGCACGTGGCTGAGCAGTTGAAAGCCTGGGCTCAGTAGTTGTGGTACATGAGCTTACTAGTCACTCCACGGTATGGGGAATCTATCCTGACCAGGAGTTCAACCCATGTTCCTACATTGGCAGGCAGATTCTTATCCACTGCACCACCAACGAAGTCCTTCAGTTCAGTTCAGTTCAGTTGCTCAGTCGTGTCTCTTTGCGACTCCATGAATTGCAGCACGGCAGGCCTCCCTGTCCATCACCAACTCCTGGAATTCACTCAAACTCACCTCCATCGAGTCGGTGATGCCATCCAGCCGTGTCATCCTCTTGCCTCCAATCCCTCCCAGCATCAGAGTCTTTTCCAATGAGTCTTTTCCAACTTTTCGCATAAGGTGGCCAAAGTACTGCAGTTTCAGCTTTAGCATTATTCTTTCCAAAGAACACCCAGGACTGATCTCCTAAAGAATGAAATGGTTGGATCTCCTTGCAGTCCAAGGGACTCTCAAGAGTCTTCTCCAACACCACACTTCAAAACCATCAATTCTTCGGCACTCAGCCTTCTTCACAGTCCAACTCTCACATCCATACATGACTACTGGAAAAACCATAGCCTTGACTAGATGGACCTTTGTTGGCAAAGTAATGTCTCTGCTTTTGAATATGCTATCTAGGTTGATCATAACTTTTCTTCCAAGGAGTAAGTGTCTTTTAATTTCATGGCTGCAATCACCATCTGCAGTGATTTTGGAGCCCCTCAAAATAAAGTCTGACACTGTTTCTGCCTTACTGAATGTCATTTTGAATAATACATATCACCTGATTACCAGCATTGGACATCCAAAATTAAGGAAAAGAATAAAGGGAGAATAAATTTTCTATATGTGACAATTATGAATGCTATTACTCCTTGGTACAACTTAAACATATGCAGTGAAAACATATTGGAATATGAAACCCACTTCCTGAAAATTTCAATGATGGATTCCTAAAGAGAAGAAGAACTAAAGAGCCTCTTGATGAAAGTGAAAGAAGAGAGTGAAAAAGATGGCTTAAAACTCAACATTCAGAAAACTAAGATCATGGCATCTGGGCCCATCACTTCATGGCAAAAAGATGGGGAAGCAGTGACAGACTTTATTTGGGTAGGCTCCAAAATCAGTGCAGATGGTGACTGCAACCATGAAATTAAAAGATATTTGCTCCTTGAAAGAAAAGCTATGACCAACCTAGACAGCATATTAAAAAGCAGAGACATTACTCTGCCAACAAAGGTCCATCTAGCCAAAGCTATGGCTTTTCCAGTAACCATGTATGGATGTGAAAGTTGGACTATAAAGAAACTGAGTGCCAAAGAACTGATGCTTTTGAACTGTGGTGTTGGAGGAGACTCTTGAGAGTCCCTTGGCCTGCAAGGAGATCGAACCAGTGCATCCTAAAGGAAATCAGTCCTGAATATTCACTGAGGACTGATGCTGAATCTGAAACTCCAACACTTTGGCCACCTGATGTGAATAACTGACTCATTGGAAAAGACCCTGATGCTGGGAAAGATTGAAGGCAAGAGAAGGATGGGACGACAGAGGATGACACAATTGGATGGCATCACTGACGCAATGAACATGAATTTGTGCAAGCTTCAGGAGCTAGTGATGGACAGGGAAGCCTGGCGTGCTGCAGTCCATGAGGTCGCAAAGAGTTGGACATGACTGAGTGACTGAACTGAACTGAAGGTACCTTTTCAACATTCTAAAATGAATATGGAAATCTGGATGTACTGATAATATATCTCCTGACTAGAAAACAGATAAAGGTCATTCTATACTTGATCTTCCATTACCAGAAAATTAGAGTCACAATAAATTAAACGTTGGGCTATTTTGCCTTTTATCTCATGTTTATCTCATATTAATAGCACAATATTTTCAGTGTCAATTATTTTGAGAATTCCATTTACTCATTTTTATATACATTTTAATATATTTAATATATTTTTATATACAACATGGCATAGAAATACAAATAAATGTCTATTGTCCAATTGTTTACAAATATCTCAAAAATAGCTCACTCTAGAACTATGTACTATATTCTATATAAATATCATAAGCATTATTCTCAATGAATGGATTGTTAGGATTGATATGAAGCATAGACGTTCCTTTGAAAATACATGGAGTGAAAATAAAATAGAAAATAGAGAAATTCTTATCAAGGACAAGCAATGTAGTCATTTATCTAGTAAGCAGGAGTATATAAGAGATAGCTCTAGTTTATCTACTGAGGTATCACTGTGAAATTAGCCTTAAGTTGAATTGATCATGAACAGATAACTTGCAGTAATCCTTCCTATTCTTACTCTGACTCCGTTGTTGAATCTTGTTGTTTTTTAAAGGTAAAGTCCAATTTCAGGAGGGCTTTGAGTCAACCTTCGGTAATGTCTGGTGTATTTCATTCCTTAAAATTTCACGTGCATCTATCAAGTGATGACTATGTGCCAGGTGTCTCAGTGGTAAAGAACCTGCGTGCCAATGCCGGAGACACAAAAGATGTGGGTTCGATCGCTGGGTCAGGAAGATCCTCTGGAGGAGGGCATGGATACCCATTCCAGTATTCTTCTCTGGAGAATCCCGCTGACAGAGGATTGCAGTGGGCTGCAGTCCATGGGGTTGCAAAGAGTTGGACACTACTGAAATGACTTAGTACTTGGCTTATATGCCAGGTGCTATTCAAGACATGGGGGTAAATGTCCTTTCTTAGAAAATGCTATTAAAGGTGCCCAGTTGATAGAAAGATAAAGCAGTTATTGGATCAGCATTTGAAATTTTTTTTATTTTACTCCAGACATTCTTTTGTTATTTAAAAAGTATATTATTGGTTATTGTTAGTAATTTATTCATAGCTCCTTAGTTTTTATTCCTGCTTTTTATTCTGTCTAGGATCCCATCCAAGTTACCAGACTACATTTAGTTTTTGTGTCACCTGAGGCTTCTGTTGCCTGTGACATTTCCTCAGACTGTTTTTGTGTTTGATGACTGACAGTTTTGAGGAGTATTAGTTAGCTGTACTGTGAGATATCAATGTACTTGAATTTGTCTGATGTTTTCCTGAAACTGGAGGGATAGCCTGGGGTTACAGACTGAGATCTTGGAGTTTTAAAATTGAATATTCGTATCTCTATTGATGTATTTTTCAAATAACATGAATGACTTTTTCCTTAGCCCCTTAATGATGTAAGACACTTCAGTCAAGAGACTAGCTGATTTTGCCATATCAAACAACAGTGCACCTTAGTAAGCTGAGCAGCAAGAATTCCCCTGTCAGTATGCAGTGTGTGTCACTGGTTGGCTAGGCCTTTTCCCCACTTATCCTACATCTCTACCCTGGGGTTACCCCATGCGGCATAGTTCTGGTACGCAAGGCAGAGGAAAAAGTGCAGGGGAAGTCTCCTAAATCTACTCCCTAGAAGCAACATGTGTCACCTCTCAATTTGATTGGTTAACAGAAACCACATAACCAGCCCTGACTATATGTGGCAGAGTAATACAATCATCAGTAGGAAGAAAAATGGGGTATTGTGAACAGTGATAAAAACTAGCACATGGGTGTTTTATTTTTATAATTTAAGATGAAGACAGATACATAATTCTATAAAATATAATAAAAGGAATTTTATGGAAAGCATGAAAGACATAGTATAAAATCAAAAATAATTTCAAATGAGAAAAAAATAATAAAAATTATAAAAGTCAAGTTAAACTATAGGAAAAATACTCAACAGATCTACAATACATATATCTAAGAAAGAGGAAAAATATACCAATAATTAAAAGAAAAAAGTGTCGAATAGATATACCAACAAATGTAAAGACTTAAAGAGATGATAGCATGAAACTTTCTAAACAATAAATTAGAAAATCTCAGTAGAATTGATATTTGTTGAAAGGCAGAATTGACAAATTTATGGAGAAATATGAAGAATTTGAAATGCAAATTCAATAATCATAGCAGCAATTGAAAGTCATCAAAGAGTGATTGTTTTCCCTCTTACACCCCTTGTGCAGCTCAGCCTGTGACTTTTCCAGAATAAAACTAATTTAACTTTCAATGAAAAAAACTTTGCATAGAAAAATAAGGTTAATCCGAGGCTGCTATAAAGAAGCAATTTTATCCTTTATTGTGAAATAGAAGACTGCACACTACCTCAAGCAATGTTTATTACAAAGTTCTATGATGCTAAATAGGTACTTTTCCAAAGCAATCAAATGGCAAAGCCAATTTGTGTTGATATATCTCAATAAGCAAAGCAATTCAGTGTTCTTGAAATAAAATATATTTCATACTTATTTAATGAGATCCACATATTCAAGGGCACAAACGGTGTTTATGTTTCTGCTGGCTAGTTATCTGCCAGTTCCTGAAAGCATTGTTAAAACCAGCTTTAGTAAAAGCTGTGTATAACAAAGAACAACAAAAGAGAAGAAAGTATGTAACATAGGATGAGATACATTAAAAAATACCAAACACAATCGATTGTAAGGCAGGTTCTTGTGTCCCCAACTTCAAATAAGGTTTAATACTGTGTAGAACTGTATGTAAAATATATTTTTTCATTTTCCTCAAAAATATCCACCTACAAGTCTAATTTTACCAATCATTACAAGTTTTATGTCATTCTTTCCTTGCATTATTTTTAATAATAAAGAAGATTTGATATGTAACATGAAGCCATTCATTAGACCACAATCAAAACCAATTTGAAATGGTATGCAACTTCTCAATAACCTAAAACGTAGAATTTCCATAGGACCCAGCAATTTCACTCCCTGGTTTATACCCAAAATAACAGAAAGTAGACTAAGAGTGGAGAAGGGCATGGTAACCCACTCCAGTATTCTTCCCTGGAGAACCCCATGGACAGAAGAACTGGCAGACTACAGTCCATGGGGTTGCAGAGTCAAACACAACTTAGTGACTAAGCAGGCATGCAGAGACTAAAAGAGATATTTGTAGATCCACATTCACAGCTGCATTATTCACTAAACAAGCCAATTGTACATCACTTGATGAATAGATACCCCAAATGTGATATATACACATAATGGGATATTACTCAGCCTTAAAAAGAAGGAAATTGTGGCAAATGCTACAATGTGGATGAACCTTGTTACTGTCACTGAAATAAGCCATTGACAAAGGGATAAATCCTGTACTATTCTTCTCTGTGGTTCTTAGATCAGCCAAAGTCAAAGAGAAGAAAAGAAAATGGTGATTACTGCAGACTTGGAAGGAGCAGGGAATAGGGAGTTAGTATTTAATGGTTGTAGAGTCTCAGCTGGGGAATATGAAAAGGTTCTGAAGATGGATAGTGGGAATAGTTGCATAAGATTTTAATTATGTTTAATCCATCAAATTGTACATTTTCAAATCATTAAAACGTTAAATATGTTATGTGTAGATTGCTATGATTTACAACAGAACACAAAAGTACAGACAAAAGAAGAAATTAAAAGAAAAACAGGATGTTTATGGAAGTTACATGGTAGAAAATATAAAAAGACAGAACCAAATTTATAGTTAGAATTTATTCCCAGGTAAATCACTGTATCAGTCCTTTGTAGATCATACTTGCTCACAATGTAGTAAAAGACAGTGGCATAGAGATCCCAAACATATACCAAAAAGTAAGTTATTTTGTGAGTGGGGCTGGAAGTTTGACAAATTATCTGATGACAACATCACAAACGGGTTTAACACGTTCATTATTTTAAAAAATTTAGAAAGAAGGAGCATAGTATTTTGAGGAATCTGAGATAGCTGGCATAAAAAAATGCCTCTGGCAAAGACAACTTGATCTGATCTTGAAGATGCCTTTGAAGGTTTAAATGTAAGATATAAGAGAAAAAATCCACATATTTCTAAAATGTTATATAATTATATAAACTATGATACTTGAAAAATGCCTGTGTAACCAAGTATTTCTTAGAAATCCCTCATAACATTTCTACTGACATTTTGATGTCTAGAACTTAATCATGTGGCCACACATAGTCACAGGAAAACTGAAAACGTGGTATTTTGCTTGAATCATTCTTTTCTTTTCTTCTTTTCCCCCATGCTAACCCTTGGGACAAACTTTGTTTTCCAGAGTGTTTTTTTGTTTTAAATCGAGATTAAGTTCACACAGCATAATATAAACATTTAAAATTGTACAAGTCAAAGGCATTTAGTGCATTCTCAATGAGGTGCCAGAACTCTGGATCTCCATGTAGTTTCAGAATATTTTCCTCATCTTATCTATTACCTAGTTTCCTCCTGACCCTCCTTCCCCAACTAATACCCATAAACTACTAATCTGCTCTCTGTATCTACAGACTTAACTCTCCTGGATATTTCATATGAGTAGAATCATACAGTAAATGGGCTTTCTTTATGGCTTCTCTCAGCATAATGTTTTGGAGGTTCATCTATATATCAGGATTTCACTCTTTTTTATGGATAAATAATACTAAATTGTGTGCGTGTATCACCTTTAGTTTATCCACTCATCTGGTGATGTATATGTGGACTGTTTCTACCATTTGCTACTTGAAGCTGTTAGCATTTCATGTACAAGTATCTGAACATGTTTTCAATTCTTCTGGGTTTATACCCAGGAGTGGAATTGCTGGGTCATATGGTAATTCTGTGTTTATCTGGTTCATTGATTCCCCAATAGAACTGGAGTCCTATTAGTAGCAATGATGAGGAGAGCAGATATTATCTGGCAAGCAGTAGTGTCTGCCACACACAAGTGCCCATCTTTTTCCTGTTGGGACACTTCTCCAGTATTTCTACTTTGTTTCCTAGTAGAGGTGGAATCAGGTTCTTTTTCTTACTGATGGACTAAATCGTATACAGTTTTTGCATTCAGAACTCTATAGCATATTGCCTTCTGGCCTAGTTATTTATAGCACAGTGATTTGGTTCCAGACAACTGTATCATTCTAAAAAAATTGCTGAAGCATGAGCTACTACACAGCTGTGACTGTTTAGTTACAAAAAAACATGGCAAGGAACAGATGCATTTCCCAATATCCTGCATTTACCATAGGCTAAAAGATGAATTTCAGTTGATTCATGATCTAAATAAGTGACCTTTTATTGAATATGACTAACAGGAAACCATTCAAAACTATACGGGCTATTAAATTTTTAAAAGATCAAGTTTTTAAAAATAAATTGTCATTCATAAAATTGTCTCAAAGTGTATACAGTATATAGGTTGTAAACAGTCACATGTCCAAACAACAGGTCACATTATTCTTAGTGGGTAAGGTAGACACAGACAGGCAACTAATTTTACTTACCAGATGGCCAATTAGCAAATTCATCTTTATTAATTAAACATGTGGTATCAGATATTTGGGCTCCAAAATCACTGCAGATGGTGCAGTCATGAAATTCAAAGACGCTTGATCCTTGGAAGAAAAGCAATGATCAACCTAGACAGCACGTTTAAAAGCAGAGACATTACTTTGCCAATAAAGGTCCACCTAGTGAAAGCTTTTGTAGATCCACATTCACAGCTGCATTATTCACTAAACAAGCCAATTGTACATCACTTGATGAATAGATACCCCAAATGTGATATATACACATAATGGGATATTACTCAGCCTTAAAAAGAAGGAAATTGTGGCAAATGCTACAATGTGGATGAACCTTGTTACTGTCACTGAAATAAGCCATTGACAAAGGGATAAATCCTGTACTATTCTTCTCTGTGGTTCTTAGATCAGCCAAAGTCAAAGAGAAGAAAAGAAAATGGTGATTACTGCAGACTTGGAAGGAGCAGGGAATAGGGAGTTAGTATTTAATGGTTGTAGAGTCTCAGCTGGGGAATATGAAAAGGTTCTGAAGATGGATAGTGGGAATAGTTGCATAAGATTTTAATTATGTTTAATCCATCAAATTGTACATTTTCAAATCATTAAAACGTTAAATATGTTATGTGTAGATTGCTATGATTTACAACAGAACACAAAAGTACAGACAAAAGAAGAAATTAAAAGAAAAACAGGATGTTTATGGAAGTTACATGGTAGAAAATATAAAAAGACATGAACCAAATTTATAGTTAGAATTTATTCCCAGGTAAATCACTGTATCAGTCCTTTGTAGATCATACTTGCTCACAATGTAGTAAAAGACAGTGGCATAGAGATCCCAAACATATACCAAAAAGTAAGTTATTTTGTGAGTGGGGCTGGAAGTTTGACAAATTATCTGATGACAACATCACAAACGGGTTTAACACGTTCATTATTTTAAAAAATTTAGAAAGAAGGAGCATAGTATTTTGAGGAATCTGAGATAGCTGGCATAAAAAAATGCCTCTGGCAAAGACAACTTGATCTGATCTTGAAGATGCCTTTGAAGGTTTAAATGTAAGATATAAGAGAAAAAATCCACATATTTCTAAAATGTTATATAATTATATAAACTATGATACTTGAAAAATGCCTGTGTAACCAAGTATTTCTTAGAAATCCCTCATAACATTTCTACTGACATTTTGATGTCTAGAACTTAATCATGTGGCCACACATAGTCACAGGAAAACTGAAAACGTGGTATTTTGCTTGAATCATTCTTTTCTTTTCTTCTTTTCCCCCATGCTAACCCTTGGGACAAACTTTGTTTTCCAGAGTGTTTTTTTGTTTTAAATCGAGATTAAGTTCACACAGCATAATATAAACATTTAAAATTGTACAAGTCAAAGGCATTTAGTGCATTCTCAATGAGGTGCCAGAACTCTGGATCTCCATGTAGTTTCAGAATATTTTCCTCATCTTATCTATTACCTAGTTTCCTCCTGACCCTCCTTCCCCAACTAATACCCATAAACTACTAATCTGCTCTCTGTATCTACAGACTTAACTCTCCTGGATATTTCATATGAGTAGAATCATACAGTAAATGGGCTTTCTTTATGGCTTCTCTCAGCATAATGTTTTGGAGGTTCATCTATATATCAGGATTTCACTCTTTTTTATGGATAAATAATACTAAATTGTGTGCGTGTATCACCTTTAGTTTATCCACTCATCTGGTGATGTATATGTGGACTGTTTCTACCATTTGGCTACTTGAAGCTGTTAGCATTTCATGTACAAGTATCTGAACATGTTTTCAATTCTTCTGGGTTTATACCCAGGAGTGGAATTGCTGGGTCATATGGTAATTCTGTGTTTATCTGGTTCATTGATTCCCCAATAGAACTGGAGTCCTATTAGTAGCAATGATGAGGAGAGCAGATATTATCTGGCAAGCAGTAGTGTCTGCCACACACAAGTGCCCATCTTTTTCCTGTTGGGACACTTCTCCAGTATTTCTACTTTGTTTCCTAGTAGAGGTGGAATCAGGTTCTTTTTCTTACTGATGGACTAAATCGTATACAGTTTTTGCATTCAGAACTCTATAGCATATTGCCTTCTGGCCTAGTTATTTATAGCACAGTGATTTGGTTCCAGACAACTGTATCATTCTAAAAAAATTGCTGAAGCATGAGCTACTACACAGCTGTGACTGTTTAGTTACAAAAAAACATGGCAAGGAACAGATGCATTTCCCAATATCCTGCATTTACCATAGGCTAAAAGATGAATTTCAGTTGATTCATGATCTAAATAAGTGACCTTTTATTGAATATGACTAACAGGAAACCATTCAAAACTATACGGGCTATTAAATTTTTAAAAGATCAAGTTTTTAAAAATAAATTGTCATTCATAAAATTGTCTCAAAGTGTATACAGTATATAGGTTGTAAACAGTCACATGTCCAAACAACAGGTCACATTATTCTTAGTGGGTAAGGTAGACACAGACAGGCAACTAATTTTACTTACCAGATGGCCAATTAGCAAATTCATCTTTATTAATTAAACATGTGGTATCAGATATTTGGGCTCCAAAATCACTGCAGATGGTGCAGTCATGAAATTCAAAGACGCTTGATCCTTGGAAGAAAAGCAATGATCAACCTAGACAGCACGTTTAAAAGCAGAGACATTACTTTGCCAATAAAGGTCCACCTAGTGAAAGCTATGGCAACCCACTCCAGTACTCTTGCCTGGCAAATCCCATGGATGGAGGAGCCTGGTAGCCTGCAGTCCATGGGACTGTTAGAAGTCGGACATGACTGAGCAACTTCACTTTCACTTTTCACTTGCATGCACTGGAGAAGGAAATGGCAGCTCATTCCAGTGCTCTTGCCTGGAGAATCCCAGGGACAGCGGAGCCTGATGGGCTGCTGTCTATGGAATCACATAGAGTCAGACATGACGGTAGTAACTTAGCAGCAGTAGCAGCAGTGAAAGCTATGGTTTTTCCAGTAGTCCTGTATAAATGTGAGAGCTGGAATATAAAGAAAGCTGAGTGCCAAAGAACTGATGCTTTTGAATTGTGGTGCTGGAGAAGACTCTTGAGAGTCCCTTGGGCTGCAAGGAGATCCAACCAGTCCATCCTAAAGGAAATCAGTCCTGAATATTCATTGGAAGCACTGATGCTGAAGCTGAAACTCCAATACTTTGGCCACCTGATGCAAAGAGCTGACTCATTCCCTGATGCTGGGAAAGACTGAAGACAGGAGGAGAAGGGGACAACAGAGGATGAGATGATTGGATGGCATCACCGACTCGATGGACATGAGTCTGAGCAAGCTCCTGGAGTTGGTGATGGACAGTGAAGCCTGGTGTGCTGCAGTCCATGGCGTCGCAAAGAGTCAGACACGACTGAGCAACTGAACTGAACTGATCAGAGATTACATGTTTTCAGAGAGACGTTGTTCTCCACATCCTTGTAGGATGCTTTAAAAGTGTGATCTATTAGCCCTTCTACACAAAACACAAATTCATAATCTGATTAAGTGATATTTGAGTAATTCATGAGTGTCCTCTGAAACTGTAAAAACTGTGTGTGTGTGTGTGTTTGTGAATGTATGTATTTTTCCATTCAGATACCCAAGCAGTCATTGCTCACATTCTCCCCACACCGAGACATTGGTTTAAAAGTTGTATGATATTAGGAAATGCATTTAATCCCACAGGAAATGGGAAAATATCCAAGGTTCATAAAGCAACAGATGAGGCTACTGTTCCAAAACATGTGTGCTTGGCCAAGGATATAAGATAAATATAAAGTTCCTTTCTCTCTCCCTTTTCCTTTTACACTTTTGTACATACTACTTTCAAATTTAAGATCAAGATATGTCTCTTATCTCTTTGAAGACTTTAACAGTGATTCATCTTATCCATTTATGGACAGGGTTCAGTCCTCTTCTCTGGGATTCTTACAATCCTCAGTCAGATCCACAAAATGCCACTTCCTTGTTGTACTCAGCAGAATGTAAGGTTGGTGGCGGTTGGAGATCTTTTGTTTCTGCTTTGCTGTTGTGGTTTTCGTTTGTTGTTACTGACTGTTGTCTGCTTTTGTTATACCCTAAGAACCCAGCTGCTATTTCCCAGCTCCTATTAGGAGATGATAAATATTGTCTTCCAGTTCAAATGAAAGCTTTAGTTTTTCAAGCCATGCTACCACTGTTTTGAGTGACAGAATTTCTATTCATTCATTCCATATCTTGTTCTACCAGGTTCATGTCAATATTTGCCTATAAACACTTTAATTAATTAAGTGCTCTTTACAAGGATACTGAAGTTAGTCCAAAAGCACAGCAGATGCTTCTATGTCTCTAGGAGATTCTGAAGGAATAGTAAAACTACAACCATCAGGAAAGGAAAAAATAAGAAAATCAGCTTTAGTGCTAAATTTTGTTTTGTTAAAAAGTGACTATTCATATCCAGCATATCTAGAGGTTAAGAAACTATATTAATTTTTTAAATTTTATTTTTACTTTATTTTACTTTACAATACCGTATTGGTTTTGCCATACATTGACTAAAATGGGTGAAAATAATAGAGTCAGTAAATTAAGAGAAAATATCATTTGTTTCAGAGTTTCTTATCTATTTAAACATTTGAATAACACAGAGCTCACACACACATTTTATTTTGGTAAATGTGACTTCTGATTATGCTTCTTTCTCTGGCTATGTGATTTTTGACACGCTGTTAGATCTATGGACTTATCAATCCTCTTCTTTCTAAAATAGAATTAAACATCCCTATTTTTCCAGATTGTTGGGGGAAATACATACAACACACTCAGGTAATGTTACTGTTCACCCAGTAAACATTTTCAAGGAAAACTGGTCCACATTCTGTGTCATTTATTACCTATGGATTCAGTAACTTGAGTCAATATTTTATATCTGAAGCTACATTGTGTTATCCTCCTGACGTATTCCCTACAAATTATCCTTTGAATTGATTGGTGCACATTTGTTAGTGGTTTTGTTGTTAAGTAAAGTGTTTTTAATCATTCTGGAGGCAACAGTTTCTGTGTTTCTTCTGTAAAGGGTTTCTCTACACTTTCATTCACAGGCATCATTAGCTCCATCAAAGTGCATCACATAGATAAGTCCAGATTTAACGACTCTTAATTTCACTGGAACCCATGTCCTGAGACTTCTGTTTCAAATATAGGAGATTTCAGTTGATAAACAAGTTTATTCCCTAGGCACCTGATGATATAGCTCTCATCTTTTCAGGGGATACCAAACTAATTTTAATTTTTTCTTTCACTTCATCTGTGTCTTGTCCTCCTTTTTTGTCATCACTTCCCATTTTTCCACGTGTCATAGAGATTTACCTAAAGCCTCTGTTTCAACCAAGGGGTACAACTTGTTTAACTGTCACCAATACGGTCCTTCCTGGTCCCTTCCCAGCCATAAGGAGTAGGTTTAGATTATTAGATTATTTTTTTTTTAAGAAAGAAATTCACGGAAATTTACTTTTAAGACACACGCAAGTTTGTTGACAAAAATACTGCTTCATAAGCTTTCCTTCGTAAAGCCCAGTACATCTTATAGTCCAGAGTAGCTTAGGTTAATCCATTAATGACCCTCACTGGTAGAAATTTCAGGCCCTTGACGGATCATTTCTCACTCAAGCCTTTTCTTCCTACCTTAATCGCCTCCCTCCCTTCCTAGAGCAGGTCCATCCCATAGCTGGGTCCTAAAAAAGCAGTTCTCATTTCCTGGGAGACAGGTCTGGACAGACCTGTGTGAGACCCAGGGACAGGTTTGAGTTTCCATGTTTGCTTCGTGGAAGATTAATGGGTGTTTCTCTGAGAGGGGATTCCTGCAAAGTCTGTCCTGTGACTGATAGGATGAAAATGGGATGTAATTCCTCCTTTTTGGCCACATGCTTTTTCCTTCTTCTCTTCCCCTCCTCAGTTTCCTGGTTTTTTTGTTTGTTTGTTTGTTTTAAGTTACTTATTTATCTTTAAAATTTATCTGGCTGTGCCAGGTCTTGGCTGTGGCACCTGGGGATCTTCAGGCTTCACTGTGGCTTGTGGGATCTTTAGACACGGCATGAGGATGCTTAGTTGCAGCATGTGGGATCTAGTTCCCTGAACGGGGGTTGATCCTGGGCCCCCTGTCTTGCAACTGCGGAGTCTTAGCTGCTGGACCACCAGGGAAGCCTCCTCAGCCTTCCATCATGCCCACTTTCTCTTTAGCATTTGTAACCTCTTCTCTTTTCCTCTGTCTTCTGTGTCTTTCTCTCTTTACTCTCCCCCCCCCCAATTTATCTATTTTTTAATTGAAGGATAGTTGCTTTGCAGAATTTTGTTGTTTTCTGTCAAACGTCATCATGACCTCCTCCACCGGGTAGGAAAGAAGTTGTAACTGTTATCATCCATAGAGAGTTGAGGAATGAAAACTGCTTCAGATTGTATGAAGAATTTGGGCAGTCATTTTTAAAGGTATTGCCATTTTGTAATATTAAACACCAGTCCCTTCTCTGGAACTTATTAGTGCAACCAGGTCCCTGAACAACTATAAAATCAGTCAGAGAAAATGAAATATTTGTAGAAGTAGAGAAATTTATGTAAGTTCCACAATAACCCCTGCCCTTTCTTCCCTACTTCCTCCACAATATTTCAATAGTAGATGCAACCACAACATTCCTTTACCTCTATGCTTACTGTTTCGACATGCATCCTTGTAGTCATTCAGTCATCCCTTTAGACACTTTTTGTCTGTCAATTTTGTAAGTACATATTTTTAGTAACTCTTCCCAACTTTCAAACGATCCACTACTTGGTATACAGTAAGATATGCGATTCTTTATATTGATGTTTTTTAGCCAACATTATCTTGCACCTGCAGGAAAATAGATTTCTTAGCTGATGATAGTTAAACAGGAATTCCAAAATAAAATATTTTTTGAATTAATCATGTAGTAGGTTTAGTGACATCTGCTTCTGTCTCTGGGGATGCAAATTAGGTCCAGAATGAGTCTTGATTCCAATGAAAACTCATGGGTATGCACTCAGAGCTGTGGGTAACAGACTTATGTAATCCACTTGTCCACACTATGGATAAGTCCAGATTTTTATGGGATGACTCATGATGGATTTTAGTGTCTGACATTCCTGTCAAGAAGCATAACAATTTTAGTCAATTTTCTAGTTTTTGAGGGACACAGTAGGAAATGATCTTTTTATGTCCGTGTATGTTGCTTCCCTTTTTCTGTTAGTGCTCATTTTACGTCCTTAGAATGCTGATTTCAAAGAGCTGATGAGGACACTACTTGTTGCAACCAGACCTTTCCATATTCAGAAGGAGAATTTCCTCCCCATAGGCACCACTTAAATTTTCCTCTATGTTCATAACAACTTCCACACCATAGCATTTTCTACAAACATGTCTTTTAGCCTTTAACCATTCAGAGTTCACTTTTCAGACCATATGACCAATCCAATGCCTACTGAAAAATAGTCGGTATGGGTCAATGCTTTAGTATTCCTGTGTGCACGGGTACGCTCACGCATATCCGCCCAGGCTCAGTCATGTCTCTTTGCGACCCCATGGCCTATAGCCCGCCAGGCTCCTCTATCCTTGGAATTCTCTAGGCAAAAATACTTGTGTGGGTTGCCATTTCCTTCTCCATGTGTTTCCTGATCCAGGGGTCCAAACTTTGTCTCTTGCATCTGCTGCATTGGCAGGCGGGTTGTTTCCCACTGCACCACCAGGGAAACCTCATTCCTATATATAAATTGTTCCTATATTTTATGTCCTCAGATATTTCAAGAACACTATTATTAACTCTACCCATCAAGGAAATGTATCTTTTCCTTTTGTAATTGAAAAGGGAGGTGAGGATCACTGACATTTCTAATAACAACGTCTACACATTGTCATTGTGAGAAGGCAAAGAGATCAGCTGAGCATGGAGCTCCGGTAGGGACCTGCTGCTGTTCAGAGCTGGTACTACTGTCAGAGTTTCTGCCACAAAATGCCAGAGTGGATGGCTTAAAATGACATAAACGTGTCATCACATAGCTTTGGAGGCTAGAACTCTGAAACCAAGGTCCCCTCAGATCCACCCCCTTTCTGAAACCTCGCTCTCCTCTTCCTGGCTTCTGGTGGTTTCCCAGCAATGACCATCACTCCTTGACTTGCAGATGCAAAATCCTTTCTCTGCCTCTGTCGTCACCATTTTTTCTCTTCTTTGTCTCTGTTTTCCCAGGACCTATCTTATAAGGACACCAGTCATAATGGATTGGGGCTTGGCTAACTTCAGTGTGACCACATCTTAATTAATAACATCTGCAAAGATTCCATTTCCAGGTGAGGTCACTGGGGGTTAGCATTTCCATACAATAGATCTTTTTTGAGGAATGAAGGGGCACAGTTCAACCTATAAGAGAGCCCTATTACCTCCATTCAGATCCAGCATACTTTGTGTAATTGCTTGAATGGAGGTAGTAGAAGCCATAATTTTGGATAACATTCTTCAGAAATAAAGGATCCTGGGACTTCCCTGGCAGTCCAGTGGTTAGGACTTTGCCTTCCAATGCAGGGGGTACATGTTCTATCCCTAGTTGGGTAGCTAAGATCCCACATGCCCCATGGCCAAAACATGGCAAACATAAACAGAATCAATATTGTAACTAATTCAGTAAGGACTTAAAAAAAAAATAAAGGAACCCAATCATATCTGTACCTCATTTTTAACATTTTCTTGCTGGAAGAAGCAACAATTTATTTTGTTTGAGAAATATTCCCAACAGTGGTTCATGTCTGGGTTCTTCCTGTGAATTTTACCATCTGTGTCACACCTTGTATTTTGGCAAAGTGAAGCAGCCATCCCCAGATCGTCATGTGCTTTTCCACGTTTGTAATTCAACTTGATTTTATGTTGAGATTCCATTATTATGTGTGCCCTGGAAGCTCAAAATGATAATCTGCCTGCAATGTGGAAGACCGGGGTTCGATCCCTGTGTCAGGAAGATCCCCTGGGGAAGGAAATGGCAAGCCATTTGCCTGGGAAATCCCATGGACAGAGGAACCTGGTCCATGGGATTGAAAAGAGTTGGACATGACTGAGTGACTTAACACACATCATTATTATATCATGAAAATAATTCTGGTGCTTTCATTTTACCAAATTATGACCGTAAGCCAAAGAAGATAAATATCTCCTTAGGGCATAGTAAACCGTGTAGTCTTGGCCCTATCACATGAATGCAGATTTTCTTTGACTCTGTTCGGAAGTAGGAGTCAAAAGACAGCATTAGCCAAATGGATGTCAACAGCATATTAATATTCTTCAATTTGTGACAAAGCTTGATTGTTACACCATTTCTGTATAATTGACCTCTCTTTGGAAGCATCACTGTTGTTTAGTCATTTATAGTCCACCGTTACGCTCCAAGATCTGTCAGCTGTTTTTATAAGTTATAATGGGACAGTACAGAGAAGGAAATGGCACCCCACTCCAGTACTCTTATCTGGAAAATCCCATGGTTGGAGGAGCCTGGTGGGCTGCAGTCCATGGGGTCGTTAAGAGTCAGACACGACTGAGTGACTTCACTTTCACTTTTCACTTTCATGCATTGGAGAAGGAAATGGCAACCCACTCCAGCGTTCTTGCCTGGGGAATTCCAGGGATGGGGGAGCCTAGTGGGCTGCCTTCTCTGGGGTGGCACAGAGTCGGACATGACTAAAGCGACTTATTAGCAGCAGCAGCAGCAGCAGCATGGGTTGGTAAGTAAGACAATCAGGTAGACCTGCTGTAGGGGCTTCTCCTGTGGCTCAGCGGTAAAGAATTCGCCCACAATGCAGGAGCCATAGGAGAAGTGGGTTCAATCCCTGGGTCAAGAAGATCCTCTGGAGGAGGGAATGGCAACTCACTCCAGTATTCTTGCTGGAGAATCCCATGGACAGAGGAGCCTGGTCGGCTACAGTCTATGGGGTCACAAAGAGTTGGACATAACTGAAGCGATTTAGCATGCACATACCTGCATCTTGAATAAGAACAGAAAACCCCTTAACCTTGCCATCCCATCCCAGGTAACTATTATTGCTTCAGATTGCCTAACCAAATGCTTCTTGGTTGTTGTAAAGGATTCCATTAGAAATATTCAACTAAAGGCATGTGAGCAAGGTCTTCCCCATTGGCCTAGTGGTTAAGACTTCACCTTCAAATGCAGAAGGTAGGGGTTCAATTCCTGATCTGATAGCTAGGATCCCACATGGCTGGTGGCTAAAACACCAAAGATAAAGCAGAAGCAATGTTGTAACAAATTCAATAAAGACCATTTGAAAAGAAATATGAGCAGCAGAATTGGAGGACAATGCTTTTCCCAATGACTAATATGAGGGAAAGAAAGAAAGATAGTGCTAAGTCATGTCTGACTCTTGTGACCCCATGGACTGTAGCCCGCCAGGCTCCTCTGTCCATGGGATTCTCCAGGCAGGAATACTGGAGTGGGTAGCCATTTGCTTCTCCAGGGGATCTTCTTGACCCAAGAATTGAAACCAGGTTTCCCACATTGCAGGCAGATGCTTTTCCAACTGAGCTTCGCGGGAAGCCCAGTATGAGGGAAAAGACCTCCAAACAGATATTACATGCTTTCAGTGAGAAGCTCAGGGCAAGGTATTCAAAAAATCATGCATAATTTTCTTTTAATAAGTGACTTTAGGACGTATTTTCTTTTTCAAGACTTCTGAAGTCAAATCATCATAACCCTCAAATTTCATCACATTTCTCTTCAAACTCCATCATAGATTTAGGGAATGAGATTGTGCTCTGATGTCCAGCAATGTCAATAAAGATTCTATACACACCTATGCCACATTTCACACGAATGTGAATGGCCTGGGGTCTTTACCCGGTGTCATACTGGGTAGTATTGGTAGTAATACTGGTGGAAATGCTGGACGTATTTCTCATACTAAGAGAATCTTAGCCACTCCATTACTCAAAATGGTTGTCGTTGTTCAGTCACTAAGTCAGGTCGGATTCTTTGCAATTCTTCAGTACTTCAGGTTTCTCTGTCTTTTGCTGTCTGGTAGAGTTTGTTCTAATGTATATCCACTGAATCAGTGATGCTATCCAGCTATCTCATCCTCTGTTGTCCCCTTCTCCTCCTGCCTTCAATCTTTCTCAGCATAACGTCTTTCCTATGAGTTGGCTTATCACATCAGGTGGCCAAAGAATTGGAGTGTCAGCTTTAACATCAGCCTTCCCAATGTACATTCAAGGTTACTTTCCTTTAATATTGACTGGTTTGATCTCCTTGCTGTCCAAGGGACTCTCAGGAGTCTTCTCCAACAACACAGTTCAAAAGCATCATTTCTTCCATGCTTAGCCTTCTTTCTGGTCCAGCTCTCACATCTATACATGACTACTGGAAAAACCATAGCTTTGACTATCACTTTGTCAGCAAAGTGATGTCTTTGCTTTTTAAAATACTGTCTAGGTTTGTCATAGCTTTTCTTCCAAGGAGCAAGCATCTTTTAATGTCACGATTACAGTCACCACATACAGTAATTTTGGACCCCAAGAAAATAAAGTCTTTCAGTCTTTCCACTTTCCCTCCATCTACCTGTCGTAAAGTGATAGGACCAGAGGCCACGATCTTAGTTTTTTGAATGTTTTAAACCATTTTTTTCACTCTCCTCTTTCATCCTCACAAGAGGATGTTTAGTTCTTTTTCACTTTCTGCCATTAGAGTGGTATCATCTGCATTTCTGACCATATTATTGATATTTCTCCTGGCAATCACAATTCCAGCTTGCGGGTCTTCCCGGCGGCATTTTGCATGATGTACTCTGCATGTATGGCAACCCACTCCAGTATTCTTGCTTGGAAAATTCCATGGATAGAGGAACCTACTGGGCTATAATCCATGGGGTCTCTAAGAATTGGAAACAACTGAGTGACTAACACACTCTGCATATCAATTAAATAAGCAGGGTGACAATATACAGCTTTTTTAAAATTTAAATTTATTTATTTTAATTGGAGGCTAATTAAAATATTGTATTGGTTTTGCCAAACATCAACATGAATCTGCCATGGGTGTACACATGTTCCCCATCCAGAACTCCCTACCCACCTCCCTCCCTGTACTATCCCTCTGGTTCATCCCAGGGTACCAGCCCCAAGCATTCTTACAGCTTTCATGTACTCCTTTCCCAGTTTGGAACCAATATCATTGTTTCTTTTCAGATTCCAAATGTTGCTTCTTGTCTTTTTTTTTTTTTTTTGCTTCTTGTCTTGCATACAGGTTTCTCAGGGGACAAGGAAAGTGGTCTGTTATTTCCATCTCCTTTAGAATTTTCTGCAATTTGTTATGATCCACAAAGTCAAAGGCTTTAGTATAGTCAATGAAACAGAAGTAAATAAATTGTTTTTTGGAATTCCTCTGCTTTTTCTATGATCCAGAGGATTTTGGCAATTTGATCTCTGATTCCTCTGACTTTTCTAAATCCAGCTTGTACATTTGGAAATTCTCGGTTCATACTGAAACCTAGATTAAAGGATTTTGAGCATTACCTTACTAGCATGTGAAATTAACACAGTTGTACCATAGTTTGAACATTGCTTGGCATTGCCTTCCCTTGGAATTGGAATGAAACCTGACCTTTTCCAGTTCTGTGGCCACTGCTGAGCTTTACAAATTTACTGCCATATTTAACATTTAACATCATCATCTTTTAGGATTTGAAATAGCTCAGCTGGAATTTGGTCACCTCCACTAGCTTTGTTCACAGTGACACTTCTAAGACCGACTTGACTTCACACTGCAGGATGGCTGGCTTTAAGTAAGTGACCATACCATCATGTTTATCTGGGTCATTAAGACCTGTTTTGAATGGAAATTTTGCATGGAATGGCACTTAACAACTCAAAAAATGTTTACCATCACTCTGCAGATCTTGCCATATATCTCTGGGGAGAAAAGTCAGCCTCATTTGAGAATCACTGATACAACCAATTCAAACTGGCTAATATTGCTTATGCTCTGAGCATATTTATGTATTTTGGAAGAATGAAGCAGTTTTCTTTCTTCCTATGTTTTATTCTAACTCCTTCTTGAATACAGACTGAAAAATTAGGGAGAAGATTGAAGGATTCATCCATCACACACATGGTGATGAATGTAGTTTCCTACTGAGAATCCTCTGTTAACTGGAACTTCCCCCTCCTTAAGGTTGTGAGCAGAGCTCATGAGATTTGCCTCACTTAACAATGTGAACAATTCATTGTAACAGGAATCTTCTGGGAGCTGTTTGTATCTGTCCACAAAATGAGTCAATTCCTTGACAAAATAACCCTCCTCTCAAGAGTCACCTGTTCAGAATCTCTAATCTCTGTAGGATTCTGTATAATGAGGGGTGGAATTGGTCACATTTATCACACCCTCATATTTTTGCAATCTCCCATCATAATATTTTAATTCAGAACAAGGATCATAATTTATCCTCAACTAGACATATCCTAGTACTTTGGATAACTGGCTCCATTCTGACTTTCACTAGTATAGTTAAAAGCAGCCAAGGAGCCCATCTAATTGGTGATTTGCCCTTGGTTTGTAGCTTGTTTATACATTTTGCTATTTTTCCCAATACTGAATTTATTATTTCTACTTTCCATTTCCATAATTGACCATAATGCTTGGGCAACCTTAAATCAAGGATGACTCAGGGGCCAACCTGGCATTAAAGATGATTCATTCTCCTTTTTCTTTTTTCACTTCCTCTCAAACAAAGCCTTGGCCATATTTAAATTAAATCTGGAGTTGTTCAATAATCCTGCCAGCTACTCTAGTTGCAGCAGTTATTCCTGTGCACTCACACAGGCTCCAATAAAGGTGAAAGATTCAACATAACAGAAGAATGAAAGCACTGGCCAACAGGAAGACAGAAAAATTCAAGCGAATTTTGAATTTCTCTTGTACTCACGAAGAACACGATTTGCCTCTGTTTGTAAACCTTTGATATATGCATGAAATATATATCTCAGGAAAACTCCAGTCCCATCTGAGAGCCTCTTATACCCTTCAGAGGCTGAAGATTTACATGGAAGCTGACTGTGTTCCCTGAGTTCCCCACTGTGATCAGAAATTTAATAAATCTCACTCTTGGAGAAGTAGACATTGTCTTGGAAAACATGAAGAAATACTGATGGTGTACACATCCTAGCAGGAGATGTCACACAGCTCCTCTTACCCAATAACTAAGAAATTTCAGAGAGCTGATGATCCTACTTATTTGTCTTCCTGAAGCATAGAATCTCATGGACAGAGTCTCTTAACTACCTTTTCCTAAGTAACTACTCTGGCCTAGATATCATGCCAGACACCAGAGCCTCATACAGGAATAGAATGATTTTCCTCTTTGTTACATGAATATATAGGATACATATAGATACATAAGGGCTTCCCTGGTGGCTGAGTGATAAAGAATCCCCTTGCCAATGAAGGAAGCATAGGTTTGATCCTTGGGTCAAGAAGATCCCTTGGAGAAGGAAGTGGCAACCCACTCTAGTATTCTTGCCTGGCAAATCCCATAGACAAAAGAGCCTGGCAAGCTACAGTCCATGGGGTTATTAAACAATTGGACATGATCTAGCTACTAAACAACAATAGATATGTAAATCAATTGTATGAGATATTCTAAAATGAGGATAGAAATAAAAAGTAAAAATATTTAAAAATGCCTGAGGTTGGACCTCTCATCAGAGTTATGAATAGGTGCTGTATCTTATTCATGGAAAATAGATGGGGAAACAGTGGAAACAGTGTCAGACTTTATTTTGGGGGGCTCAAAAATCACTGCCGATGGTGACTACAGCCATGAAATTAAAAGACACTTACTCCTTGGAAGAAAAGTTATGACCAACCTAGACAGCATATTCAAAAGCAGAGACATTACTTTGCCGACTAAGGTCCATCTAGTCAAGGCTATGGTTTCTCCTGTGGTCATGTATGGATGTGAGAGTTGGACTGTGAAGAAGGCTCAGCACTGAAGAATTGATGCTTTTGAACTGTGGTGTTGGAGAAGACTCTTGAGAGTCCCTTGGACTGTAAAGAGATCCAACCAGTCCATTCTGAACGAGATCAGCCCTGGGTGATCTTTGGAAGGAATGATGCTAAAGCTGGAGCTCCAGTACTTTGGCCACCTCATGTGAAGAGTTGACTCATTGGAAAAGACTCTGATGCTAGGAGGGATTAGGGGCAAGAGAAAAAGGGGATGACAGAGAATGAGATGGTTGGATGGCATCAACGACTCGATGGACATGAGTTTGAGTGAATTCCGGGAGATGGTGAGGAACAGGGAAGACTGGTGTGCTGTGATTCATGGGGTCACAAAGAGTCGGACACAACTGAGTGACTGAACTGAACTGAACTACCTCATTAATGAAAAGTGATCTATTAGCAAGAGGCATTCTACATTTGTATTCATAAGATGCAACTGTGTATATTTAGCTTATTTAGGATTTAGAAATCTGAAGATCTTGGTGGACTTTGGGGATGTCAGTTCTAGCTAGTTTAGAATTCTACGTATATTTAGCACTTTTATTTTTCAAACAATTTCTAACTTCAGTGGTAAATATTCTTCAAAAGCTGAGTGCAATTCAGTTCAAGTTGGTTTAGAATGTATGTCTTACCTGTTAAACTCATAAAGAAGTCCTTATCCTGAGTTGTACATTAAATATTGGATTTTAAAACTATGTTCTACATTGATATATATATATTATTTTGATAATTGTGATACCCTAAATATCACATTTTAACGCTTCCTTTTTTAAAAAAATAAAGAGTTGGAGCATATCATTGAGATTCCAAAGAATTTTCTACCGTGATTTATCAACTTACATCATATTATAAGTTCCTCCTAAGTCACGTCAGTTGTGTCAACTCTGTGTGACCCCATAGATGGCGACCCACCTAGCTCCCGTCCCTGGGATTTTCCAGGCAAGCATATTGGAGTGGGTTGCTATTTCCTTCTCCAGTGCAGGAAAGTGAAAAGTGAAATGAATTGTTCAGTCGTGTCTGCTTCTTCGCGACCCCATGGACTGTAACCTACCAGGCTTCTCCATCCATGGGATTTCCCAGGCAAGATTACTGGAGTGGGGTGCCATTGCCTTCTCCATATTATAACCTAACTACACATAAAAATAAGGTGTTTGGAACTTCTAGTCTTAATTTATATAAGTGTTTCTATCACATAGAATCCTGGTGGCTTAGATGGTAAAGAATTCACGTGCAATGAAGGAGACCCAGGTTTGATCCCTGGGTCAGGAAGATCTCCTGATAAAAGAGAATGGCTGCCTATTCCAGTATTCTTGCTGGAGAATCTCATAGCCAGAAGAGCCTGGCGAGCTATAGTCCATAGTGTCACAAAGGGTTGGACATGACTGAGGGACTTTACATCACATTAGAACATGTTTTTTGGAGGCTTGGAGAACAGCTGGGAATATTGGGAAATTATCCTTAGCACTGTAAAATCTCCAGCCCATTTATGAAATGAAGGATGTTTTCATCTGTGGGAGGAAAAACAGAAAAATGGTAATTTCAAATAGAAATTTTCCCAATAGACGTAAGATTTGGGACAAAAGGGATACCACCTAGTAAGGGCCTCTCTGGCTGACAGAGAAAGGAGACTCCCGGATGGCAACAGTGCAGAAGTCTAGAGCAAAGTACGAGGACGGGCGTAATTTCAGAACCAGAAGTGATGGAGAATTAGATTCCTTCAAGTTAGATTCTTTCAACACCGTCAGGTGTTTGGATGAATGAAATGCTGAAAGAACACAGGAAACAACACACAAAAACAAAGTACTTGTTATTTCCAGGAAGTTGTTCAAGATGGCAAGTGCAAACACAACACTAACATGGAACAACCACTTATGATTACCTAGAACACCGAAATGTAGCAATTGTAGTCATGAGTAAAATCATAAAAGAGATTCGTGAAAAACACACATAAACGCATAGTGCCTGGTATGTATTGTTTGTTAATTAAATCAATTTGATACAATACAATCAGAATGTCAAAGACTTGAGCCCATACAGAATATTCCAAACAGTATTTAAAATTTTATATGGCCAAGAAATAATTTAAAATTGATTTAAACAGGGGCTCTGTAAGAATCTAGAGAGGTGGGATGGGAGGGAGCTGGGAGGCAGTTTCAAAAGGGAGAGGATACATGTATACCTATGGCAGATTCATGTTGAGGTTTGACAGAAAACAGCAAAATTCTGCAAAGCCATTATCCTACAATAAATAATAAATTAAATTAAAAAATGATTTTTTTGTCTACACAACCAGGTACCTGTATCCATATAATGACAAACAGAAACTTTTTAATGAGTTTAGTAACCATGATAAGAGGGGTAATTTTTATTTAGGTCTCTTTTTCTCTTTATTCCTCAAAGGCGAAATCTCCCACCCCTTAATCACAGTGATTTATGGCTTCTTAATGCTCTCCGCCTGGCAAGAAGACATCTGATTTTGTCAAATTAAGTAGTAAATTAAGCTTATTTTATAATTTATTAACATTTTGAGAAATTTGCAGATTATGGATTTTATCTCTAATTAGGGAGTGATATGGGCTTCCCTGATAGCTCTGTTGGTAAGGAATCCGCCTATGATGCAGGGAACCCCAGTTCGATTCCTAGGTCGGGAAGATCCTCTGGAGAAGGGATAGGCTACCCACTCTAGTATTCTTGGACTCCCCTTGTGGTTCAGCTGGTAAAAAATCTGCCTGCAATGCGGGAGACCTGGATTCGATCCCTGGGTTGGAAAGATCCCACACACAGTCAATTGATATTTCAAGCCAGGTACAAGTAGTGCAGACAGCTTTAAGAAAGGGTCCTGTTATTATCCTGTGCCTGAAGCAGACATTCTATAAGGACCAAGAATGAAGGAAGGTTAACAGTAAGAGAGTAGAATGTGAGGACTGAGTTCTAGCCATTTATTGTATGTGTGCTGTGCTAAGTCACTTCAGTCGACCCTGTGGACTGTAGCCCGCCAGGCTTCTCTGTCCATGGATTCTCCAGGCAAGAATACTGGAGTGGGTTGCAATGCCCTCCTCCAGAAGTTCTTCCTGACCCAGAGACTGAACTCATGTCTCTTGTGTCTCTTGCATTGGCAGATGGGTTCTTCACCACTAGCACCACCTGAAAACCCATTTATTCCCTCTTTCTAAATCTGCCCCCTTTCTCCACTACAGCCTCTCTCTGATAAGTGGACAGGAAGATATAATGAACCTTTCAAGATATGACAACTTCTGGAGACAACAGTCATATGAAATGAGCATACAGAAATTCAGAGTAAAATGTTACATTAATCTGCCTCTCAAAAGTAAAACCCCGTTGTTGCTGCCAATGTCTGCTTTACCTCACAAGAATACTGAGGAGAAGGAAAGGTTCTCAGTGAAAATGGCTATTAGAGACATCATAGGATTAAATATGTGATTGGGTCTTTCACCTAAATGACTGTAATTAGTATTATTTGGAAATGGCATTTCACTTATATCGATGTTAATTAGAGTGTTGCAGAAAGACAAGTATGCATGTCATTAGAAATATATCCAATTAAGTTTGCTCTGGGTTTTATTTGATGGCAGCAGTAAACTCAATGTATATGTTTAGTACATACATTTTATTAGCCATGTAGCAAAATTGACTGGTCAAAACAAAGCACTTTAGGAAAATTATTGCACCCCTATATGATAGGATGCATAAACTTCAGTAGAGGATTATGTCTGTTCTTATTTACAGATGCTGTTAATCACTATTCTTTTCACTCATGAATGTGTTCCAACGAAGTTCTTTCTGTCTTAGTGCCTTTTTTCATGCCATTTCTTTTGCTTGGCTCACCCTAGGTAGCTTCCTACCAGCATTAGTTTTCTCTTCTTCCTTAAAGAGTAAAATCTCAGACTTAACTGGGCCACCTTTGCAGCAGATAACTTTGTATGGGACAATGGATTATAAGAAGTGATAGATGTGTTTTTCACCTCAAAAAATGGTATGCGGAGGGAGATGGGAGGGGGGTTCAGGATTGGGAACGTATGCACACCCGTGGTGGATTCATGTTGATGTATGGCAAAACCAATACAGTATTGTAAAGTATTGTAAATAATAATTTAAAAATATACATCAATTACCAAAAAAAGGAAAAAAAATGGTTTAGCATTCATATTTAAAGGCTTCCCTAGTGGCTCCAAAATCACTGCAGATGGTGACTGCAGCCATGAAATTAAAAGATGCTTGCTCCTTGGAAGAAAAGCTATGACCAGCTGAGACAGCATATTAAAAACCAGAGACATTACTTTGCTAACAAAGGTCCATCTAGTCAAAGCTATGGTTTTTCCAGTAGCCATGTATGGATGTGAGAGTTGGACTGTGAAGAAAGCTGAGCACTGAAGAATTGATGCTTTTGAACTATGATGTTGGAGAAAACTCTTGAGAGTCCCTTGGACTGCAAGGAGATCCAACCAGTCCATCCTAAAGGAGATCAGTTCCTAGGTGTTCATTGGAAGGACTGATGCTGAAATTCCAATCCTTTGGCTACCTGATGCAAAGAACTGACTCCTTGGAAAAGACCCTGATGCTGGGAAAGATTGAAGGCGGGAGGAGAAGGACATGACAGAGGATGAGATGGTTGGATGTCATCACCGACTTGATGAACATGAATTTGAGCAAGCTCTGGGAGTTGGTGATGGACAGTGAAGTCTGGCGTGCTGCAGTCCATGGGGTTGCAAAGAGTTGGACACAACTGAGTGACTGAATTGATCTGAACTAGTGACTCAGTGGTAAAGAATATGCCTGCCAATGCAGGAGATGGAGCTTTTATCGCTGGGTTGGGAAGATGACAACACTTTCCCATATTCTTGACTGGAAAATTTCATGGACAGAGGACCCTGGTGGGTTATGGTCCAGGGGGTCAAAAAGAACCAGACACGACTAAGCACATTCATGTTTAAAAGCTAAACTATTTCTGGACATATCCTAAGTAGAGCTACAAACACTTTAATGAACTACACCATTTGTGGAATTAAACTCCTCTTTACTGTGTTTTTCTAGGTCATTTTCTGTTTTTCTCTAGGTTCTGGAGAATTAGCCAGCATTAACTCAGTTAAAACTCTTGGCTCACAGTACTTTTCAGCATTATTCTATTACCTCTACAAAAAGAGCCCATGGCAGACTCCAAATCGATCAAAATGACCCCTCTAGAGGAAGTTATTTGTATTTATATATTTGAGAATAAATCAGTATGCAGTTAGGATAACATTTTCGCTCTTAAACTAAATAAAGTGACCCTATTAAAAATAATCTGCTTTTCCATGCATATTGATTTCAGAAGCTCCTAGGAGGTAAACACCACTAAGAAGTACCATTCCACAGGGCAGAAAAATGGGAAATTGCTTGCTACAGTTGTATGGTTCTAAGATTCCTTTAAGTCGCACGGTGTTCAGTTACATGGGTGTCATTAATGCACACAGAGCATTATCAGTGCTTTCCAGGCACAAGTCTCATCTTTGTCATTAGTCAGACTCTCTTCTGATTCTGGAAGTCTCGCAGATTAGAGGGAAAGAATGTACTCAAACTCAAGGAGCCATGCCTGCTAAGGTTGAAATGATAAAAGTGGAAAAATAATCTCATTCTACTTGCAATGATTTTGATAGAAATGGCCTAAGAAATATATGTATCATAGTTTTAAGGAATTAAAATTTAAATGTAGTACCTATTATTTTAATTGTGGCAATTATATTTCTAATA